>CM035307.1:2824151-2835371 GCA_002900995.3 Ganoderma boninense
CGGCAAGGTCCTCCAAGTCGAGGTAGCCCTGCAGCGTCTTCGGGGAGTACGCAGCGGGGAGGACGCCCGTGGAGAGGACGCGCTCGAGGTTCACGTTCTGCATGAACGAGGACGGCTGGAGGATCGTGTAGTTCAGCCCGGACTCGATCAGGTGCTCCTCGACGCTGCCAGAGGCACACTCAGCAACTACAAGAACACAACAGGCTACTTTCCAAGTTGAGATGTGAGACGTACTAGAACTTGGCCTTGTGGTTCAGCAGTTTCGTGAGCACGGAGAACAGCACGCTGCAGTACACGAAGTGCTTGACTCCCGCCTGCTTCGCGGCGTCGATGAGGGCGATGCCCATCGCGCTCTCGAGAGCCTGGAACGCGGGCGCATTGTGGAAGACGATGTCGACGCCCGCGAGCGCGGGCGGGAGCGTGCTCGCCTCGAGGTAGTCCCCGAGCGCGAACGCGCTGTCGGGGAGCTGTGGGTGGCGTGCCTTGACTTTCTTTGCCGCCTCCTGTGACCGCACGAAGAGGCGGAGGTCTGAGGGGGCAACGGAGCCGGACTCGAGGAGAGCGCGAAGGACGAAGCCAGAAGTGCGCCCAGCGGCACCGGTGATGAGGATAGTAGGCATGTTAGGTTGCAGCTGGTGCGTATGCGGAGGTCAATGGAGGTAGGACTCTAAAGTGAGTCTGGGGACTATATATACCAACGAGAAGCCTACTCAATCGGATTTGCCGCGATGCTTCTAAACATTCTGTTTTGTCTGCAAAGCGAGTCTCCTTAGAACTCAACCCAGGGGCGACTACGTCAAATCAGACGCAAATCGGAGACGTTGTGGGTCTGATGACGTCCCATGTATTTCTCTGTCGTATGGCGGGCACGGTTGAGTAATGCCATCCATTCGCTGGCCCGATGCCGTCGAATCGCATTCTCACCGGTGTGAACAGTCTCAAGTCAAGACGTTGGCGAAAGATACACATTCCATACGGATACAAGCTACATGTCAGTACATGGGTGGAACGCGAGAGCAAGTGACGACAAAGCTGAGTCCACGAAAGCGAGACGATTCGTAGGGAAACGAGTCCAATGTGCTCAATGTCCAAGGTCCGGAGGAGGGTTCAAGTTCCTCTCGGGATACCTAGATACCCTTCGGTGAGCCATAAGGAACGTAATCAGAGGTTGAGTACCGACCTCGCTTTGATCCTCGCCCGGAGGTCTTCCTCGTAGATCTGGTCTGCGCCCAATTGATTGCCAAGGGTCAACCACCTGCAACGCAGTGCCTGTCAGCCACCATAGGTCTGTCAGCGCTGAAACGATAAACGTACCCAGGGCGCGTATTGTGCTTCCTCCCGAAAATCTCAATCTTACGTCCTCCAGGGCACATACGCTCTATCATTCCGTATACCTCGTCCGGCTTCCTGCTCGTCTCCCTCACCTCCGACACGACGACGTCGGTGTCCAGCCCGCGGTTGACCCACGATGGGAACTTGAGGTTCCCTTGCTCGTCCGTCACGGTCTTCACCCCGACGAGCATGTGCTCCTTCGTGTGGTTCAACCAGTGGCCTGTACGTCCGGTGCGGATGACGCGCTGGAGCTGGTTCGTCTTCACCCAGACCACCTCGTCGACACGGGTGTAACCCCAAACACGCAAGCACTCGCGTCCGACCTCCATAGCGCGCCCAGTGACCCAGAGGAAGAGAAGACCCTCGTCTTGGAGGGTGGGTATTGGCATGGCGCGCATCTCGTCGTCCGTCATAGTGCCATAGGGTAACTGGGGGATCAACCTGTCAGACCACCGGCCACCGAAGGGAAGATGATAACACGTACGCTCATGTGGATATCCCAAGGGGGGTCAGCCATGATGACATGGAACTTGCCCAAAACGGAGTAGTCAAATCTGCGTAAATCGCAATTGATCCATTGAGGAGGCAGCTGAAGGTCCGAATGCGACAGTGGTGAGCAGATGAGATGGCAAGGGAACAGGGGGGGTCGTACATGCTTCGTCTCCTTGTGCACCGGGCCAAGCCCTAGTTCCAACCTGTACAGTTTCCTTCTCGGGGTGAGCCTTTGCTCTGGCACACCCTGACCGTCGTTGATATCCCAATCGACCTCGAAATGCAGATAACGACAAGGCGCCTTCTCCTTGCCCCTTCCACCTGCACCCAGGCCGCTGGGCAAACTGACCGGGCCTTGACCTTGAGCACCATATTGCATCTGCCTATGCGAAGGCAATGGGGGGATGGAGGGAGACTGTGCATATGTCGGCTCGGAGTAACAAGTGTTCAAGTAGGAGCAGTGTCCGAGTGCGGGATCGGTGTGCGGTCGGAGGAGGGGGCGGAAGTGGATGCGGTCGCAGATGGCGGGCATGGATTTGGATGGACTCGTAGGAGTTTGATATTCACGTCGCGCACGGGTGCACTCGTCTTTGGTGATTTGGGGACATATAGGTTCGAAGCTGCCCAGGATGGAACGGAACTGGCCCGCAGCACCACAGACGGTCAGTGCGGCTCCGAGAGCGATTGCAATGTAGTGGCGACCTACTTGTTCTGCCAGGAGTTTACCCTTGGCAGAGCTCTGCTGCACGAGGGCATAGACCTCCTTCATAGTCTTGTTCAGACTATCGAGGGTGCTTGGAGGGGCCTTCCACGACTCAGGCTTCTCGACCTCTGGAGTCTCTTCCTCGTCTTTGCCACCCGCAGCTGAATCGTCATCCTCGTCGACAACGCGCTTCCTCTTCCGACGAAGTGGGGACGCTGGCAGGCGGTCTCCTTGGTCGCGTGAGGGGATTCCAAGCTGGACATCCATAACGGTAAGAGCGCCATCACTGTTCTCCTCCCGGGAGAGAGTAATCTTGCCATCCTCCCATTTCTCCGACAGGTGTTCCAGTATGCGCTCGAGGCGAGCAAGGTCGATCAGACGAAAGCGGGGAGGGGGCGCATGGTCGGGAAAGAGGCCAGGAGGAGAAGGTCCTAAGGCGATTATACGGGCAAGCAAGTCAAAGGAGGATATTGGGACAGAGACGGCACGAGAAGAGAAGAGGTTCTGAAGAGCAGAAGCGGCCACTAGTCTGAGCTTGTCCTCGACCGACATGAGGCTAGTCCTGAGCAGATCCGAGTCGTGTCGCGCTCAAGCCAAGCGTCCCTTCGAGCGCGCTCTCCAACACTCGCGCTCAGAGTCACGTGCTTCCCACCCGCGAGTTGAACAAAATGCAAAACCCTGCCGACCGCTACGCCGCATGCGGGGCCATGCACTAGCGGCAGGAGGTGGTGCAATCAGACAACCCCCTCGCCTTTTACTAGGGGGTTCCGTGTTCTGCCTCCATCATAATGCCGCTATACGAATTTTTCAGATCCTAGCTCTTTCTGAGCTTCTGCCTCCTAGCAGGCAATCTCTGGTATTCTTTTTCTCGAACCCCGCTTTATGCTGCTCACCTACTCAGTACTCTCAATATTCGAGTCCCTCTCTTCCACATATTTACAGCTTAGGTTGGATCCCTGAACATTCGCCCAGGCCGACCGTGAGCAGTTGGACTTCAAAACTTGGTCAATCAAAGTTCATTGCATTCGTTACATTCCAGCCTCCATTCAAGTTCCAGATATTCTGACTACCAGTATGTTCCTTTCGACCTCTGCTTCTTGCAGCTCACACCTTGATACCGGCTTGGAACCCAGGGCGAGCTTCGGCGGCCTCAACCCATGCCTATCCAAGTTCACAACGTCAGTACTATGAATGCCACCCGGAGGACCCCAAGTCAATTCCTTACCTTGAGGCGAGGCCACTCATCGAGAGTCTCAATCCCCGCGATCTTGTGGAACCTAATCCACGGGATGACGTTCAAGTCTGCGATGCTGTACCGACCACGGCCGGGCCCAGCAAGCCAGTCGCGGTCCTGAAGGCGGATCTCGATGACACCGTAAAGGCGCTTCGTCTCCTCCAAGTAGCCTGTATGCGTGCAATTGTCGCGTGAGTACTCTTCCATTGCAACGGAACAGGTTCATTAAATGGTGGACTGACGCTTCTTGGCGTAAGGAATCTGCTCGGGCGCGTACTTGTTGAAGTGGTTCGACTGGCCCTGCATCGGGCCAACGCCGCCGTGCTACAACAAAAGTCCCAGGATCAACGCTCAATCGTCAGCTGTATAGGGTAGGGGGGACAAGGCACTCACGGCGAAGAAGATCCACTGCAACATCTCGCTGTAGTCGTCGGCTTCGGTCTTGGGGTCGAACCCGAACTTGTTGTCCTTGTCATAGTGCTGCCACAGGTACAAGTTGATCGCAGCCGACTCGAACACGTTGAAGTTGTTCCGGGAGCGGTCGACGATCGTCGGGATGCGGCCGTTGGGGTTCAGGTTGATGAACCAGGGCTCCTTCTGGACGTTCGACCGGATGTCGATTGACTTCGCGCTGTGGTACGGCATGGTGATCAACCCAGTCCCTGTTCGCGAGATAAATGGACTTGGAAAGTCGGTACTTACTCGTATTGGAGGCCGTACGCAAGCTTGAGCTCCTCAAGGAAGACAGAAACCTTGTGGCCATTGGGTGTGGGAGCGGTGTAGAGGATGATGGGGGCTTCACTGGACATGATGTGTTTGTAGATTGACTGCAAGCGGACTATGGGACCTGGGATAGAGAGCATCAAAGACACTCGGTTCTTATATACCCCGTAGTGAAGCATACACACGGTAGTCCTGGCGTTCTCTATGTCATCTTCGGTGTTCCCTGGTCACGTCATCGCTGTAAATCGCTGCTCTGTAAGCGGTTCTCCTACCTATCCGCTCGACCATTGTACTTCTCAAATCAGTCGGAATGCTTAATCCATCGCTGACTCACATTGAACCGTTTATCGGGGAATAATAAAACGTCAAAGCAGCTTCTTCAGGGCTGAATAAGTCGATACCAAACGCCGAGGGAATAGCAATAGGGTTCGATCCACATGGACCTCGTTACCAACATGACTCAGCAGCGTTCGGGCATAGTGTCGGCCATGGTGGTCTTCATCGAACATAGTAAAACGGCACGTCCACGCATACAATGATAGCTTGAACTGCAGTGCACCTTCCTACATCCTGAAGAGAGATCGATGGCACAGAGGACAGTCATAGGGAGGTGTTTCCATTTCCATGGTCACTCTGTATCCGGACCTTGTGCATAGCGGATACCCCAGGATATATCTGGACCATCCCTAGTTGGAACTCAGGCTGACAGAGGCTATGCTGGCAACAATCCCCTCGATGCCATGTACTTCAGACCTATTACTCGCTGGCCGCCCAACTGGAAGGGCTTCTGTCTATAGCCAACACAGTCAGCAAACCTCATTAACAGCAGCGAGAAGGGTTACTCATACGTAGAAACTTCCACTGCATCGAACCAGGGTCCTGTGAGGTTCGAGGCTTTAAAAGCGCCGTGAAGAAGTCATGAGAACTACCTATCCTGCTTGCCGCACGATTCATTGGCGTGATGCCATTAGCAGTGCCAACCCAAGGACATGTATGCAGTCGTTAACAGTGTCCACGTACCCGTCATGGGCCTCCAGGAATACACACTGTGTTGTGTGGTGCGCGGAGGGATTCTTCGCGGGAGGTCATAAAGTTCAACGGATAGAAAGGTGCCGCGATTAAGTCGACCACCTTACACATGACCCCCGATGCGCCCAGCTAGTCACGGCCTGACAATTTCCATCAGGAACCCCGCGAGTTGGTGGGAGAAGGCCCATCACCGTGTCTTTCTGCCCAACAGAAGTCACCACTGCCTCGGTATGGTTAAGATTCAACATGAATGGCTGCTTTCAATTGGCGAAATGTATGGTAATGCCAGTTTTACAGATTAAGGGTCTGGAGTGAGGTGTCAGTGTATACAGAACAAGGCGGAAGACGCAATGAACGAACCTAATCTCCAGCAACAATGCCGAGGTCCTGCCCCTTCTCCTTGCAGAAGTCTCGGCGTGGCCCTTGTGGGATGTGGTGCAGACGAGACAGGAGTTGCAATATGCCGGGGTACAAACAGTGCAGACGAGGAAAGATCGTGCGCGAGTGGTGGGGACGACCAGTGCCTAAGCCGAAGCTGGGGTTGTTTGTTCCGGAGCCTTGGGTGGAGGGGGAGGGAGGTCAACGTTGTTACCCCTAAACCTTTTCCTCATATCCAGCTGCACTGTACGTCAGCGTTCAAGTACAAACCGTTCGCAGTGACGAGAAACATACCATTCCGCGCTTGCACTCAAAGGTCGCTTTTCGCAGGGACTGGCACGCCTCAGGAAGCTCATCTGTATGGTTCTTCAAGCAGTCTGAGGGAAGATTCCCCTGCTTGAGGACACAGTCGGAGTGCAGCAGGCAGTCCTTGAGTGCGTCTAGGAGGTGTGAGCAGGAGGAGGACATGGATCGCAGGCAAGGTGCACGGCCCGGAGGCGCCGAGACTGCGACGCGACTTGTGACGCGGTCTGGACTCCCCTCGCTAAGCCTCTCTCTGGGGCTCACGATGCCATTGCCTGCCATCCTTCGCTCCCTTGTACGAAATACGCCCTCGGCCGCTCACATCCCGCACAGGGCTGTCATATCCGTTTCTGGGTCGCAGGCCGCGGAGTTCTTGAATGGTCTGACGGCTGCTTCTGTCCCAGGACATCCTCAGAGCCACTTCTACTCGGCGTTCCTACACGCGCAGGTACGGCGTCGTCCCATCTTAACCAGTCAGTGACTGATTCCTACGACTTTAGGGAAGGGTTCTTCACGACATATTCATTTGGGCGCAAACCACTCCGAAGGGTCGCCCGGAATACCTCATCGAACACGATGGACGGCCGTCCGAAGCACCGCCTGTCCTCCCGATGCTCAAGCGTTATGTTCTGCGATCCAAGGTGAAGATCAAGGACGTCACAGAAGAATACGACGTCTGGCAAGCCTGGGGATCCGAGGTGAAACACATTTGGGAGACTGAACGGCAGTGGGACTTCGCGCGAAGTGGGGTAATCGAGCCCCGCTGGGACAAGGACGGGGAGTGGCCCTGGGGCTCCACCGTAGGGCTCCTGAGGGACAGGAGGGCGGTGGGTATGGGCCATAGATTGTTGGTGCGGAAGGGAACGCGTCGTAAGTAGCTCGTTACGACATTCAAGGTGCGGTAATAGTAACGTTCTTCCCAACCGAATCACAGCGAAGGAGGCGGAGAGTCATGATGTGGTCGAACCGGAGGCATACCTCTTGCATCGAATATTGCACGGTGTTCCCGAAGGCTCCACAGATATTCCCCCCACGCACTCGTTCCCTATGGATTCAAATATGGATGTTATGGGAGGACGTGAGTCGCTCTTACAGACCCATGCGACTTGGTCTTGCTGACAAATATATACACTTTGTGTAGTGGACTTCCGGAAAGGTTGTTATGTTGGTCAAGAGTTGACAGTTCGGACATATCATACGGGTCAACTCAGGAAGAGGATCCTCCCTGTGGTCCTGCATAAACCGGATACCTCGTGCGTCGTTTTTGTTAGCCGCACTCACTCGCCGCGCTCATCCATGACCACTTAGACTGTCAAGTTTGGAAGCACTTCCTCAGGACATTCCCTCAGTGCCGCCAGAGTCAGACATCCGCCCGCAGCTGCTCCAAACCGCAGACGGCACACCTAGACCGCGACCGCGCGGAACAGGAAAATTATTGAGTTCGACGCAAGGTGTCGGGCTCGCACTGTTACGGTTGGAACAAGTTGAAGCTGTAGAGCAAGGCAAAGCGAAGTTTTCCTTGAGCAGTCCGACAGAAGGCGGCGAGCTCGCAGTGACTCCATACTGGCCAGATTGGTGGCCACCACAACCACAATGCGAGTCTGAATTGGATTAGCTAGATGTCGACTACATACAAGGCCCATTTGGATCTATATGTGTACTGCAGTATAATGATAACATCACCCACTGCTCAGTGAACCTCAGAGATGTTCTGCGGAGTGGGTGTGCGCCGATAGCCACATGTGGACCCGAACGGCAGTACGCCAGGGATCGCTCTGGACACGATGGGATCTCGCGTTTGAGCAGCGCGCCTGGACGCGACCGCCGCCGACTCACGCTCTCTGGCAGACCTCTCTCGGTGCCGGCTTCTGCTGCACCTCAACGTTGCTGGGATGTGTCTTGACTTGTTCCCGCTCTAGTCCCTTTCCACATAACATGTTCCTATCCCCCTCCGCTCGCCTATGCCGCACGCGGTGGCTCTCAGTTCACCTCGGACGCGTCCCGCGGAACCCACTCCCCCGTCAAAACGCTACTGCGCTGCTGCACAGTTCACGTCCTGTCGGAAGCGAAACCGACCCAGCAAGCGAGGTCTCATCTCAGCCTGTACAGCGGGCGCATACTAGTGTGTCATCTCTTGACTACCTATATATTGTCGCACTCATGGCGCTCGGACAGCACCATTCCCAAGGCGCACCCATACATGCGGTGCTTTGTTGCCTTCGGACGCGGACGAGGCGGTTGTGTTGACTGGGTGGCTAGTGCCGAAAGGGTACGTGGTGTCACTTCCGTCTGCCCATTTATGATGAGATGCTGGACGACCTTCGGGTGTGCAGGAAAGTGAGCAAGAAGCTTTCGTTTTTCGGGCTCCGCGATTCCTACGGCACGACGCAACTGGTCGCGGACGCACGCACGTTGGGCCCTGAACTCCTGGCTGCCTTACGAGATGTCCCTGAAGAGTCCACCGTACTTGTTGAAGGCGTCGTGCGGGAGCGACCTTCGTCCCAGCAACGTAACGTACGCACGATTTCAGCTAGAGAGTATTGAGACGCTAAATCATAGCGCAGATTCCTGCAGGCCACGTTGAGGTGGTCGTGAAGTCCTTCACGCTCCTTAACCCTGCAGACCGGAACCTACCCTTCAAACCATTCGATACTCAGAACTTGGTACGCCTACCTTGGTAGTAGGGACGCACATCCGTCTTGGTGGGCCGCTAGCTAACCACACGAGTAGGCAAACGAGGACTTGAGGCTGCGCTATCGCTACCTGGACCTTCGTCGAAAAGAGCTGACAGACAACCTGAGGAAACGAAGCGACGTGGCCTTCCTTGTGAGATCGACCCTGCACGAAGAAGGTAAATCCCCCATTCTGAGCGTAGGAGTCATACTAGACATTGCCCAATCATAGGCTTCACCGAAGTCGAAACCCCATGTTGCTGACTCGACACCAGAAGGAGCGCGCGAGTACCTCGTCCCGGCGCGCGTGAAACAGTCCTCGTCGGGTGCCCTGCTCAGCCGCAGTTCTACGCGCTCTCCCAATCCCCGCAGCAGCCCAAGCAGCTCTTAGTCGCGGTCCGGTGCCGTAGACCGGTACTTCCAACTTGCTCGCTGTTTCAGAGACGAGGACGGCCGGAAGGATAGACAACCAGAATTCACACAAGTCGATCTCGAAATGGCTTGGGTCAGCTGGGGAGACCCACCCAGTCCAGCGACGCGGTGTCGCAGGACCCTTGGAGGATAGGTGGGCATGAGGGTCAGGATGTCGTCGAGACAATCATTCGACGAATATGGGCGAAGATCGAGGGCGTGGAGCTGGGCAAGAGGTTCCGAGTCATGACTTACAACGAGGCGATGGGCAGGTATGGTTCGGACAAGCCAGATCTGAGGTTTGGCCTAGAGGGTGAGCGCGTATTTGTACTCTAGTGCCTGTATTCCCGTTTTAACGCGACCCCCCAGATACAAGACGTCACGTCTCGACTGCCTGAGGCTCTCCGCGCGGCGTTGGAGTCCAGAGGAGAGGTGCTCGAAGTCCTCGTCCTCGCCAACCATCCGGATTACGTACCGTTCCAAAGTTCGGCAGGAGAGGCAGATCTCCCCACTGGCGTCGAGCGCGTTCAGATCACGGAGAGTTCTCGGTCCAACTGGCTCAGCCAGAGCCAAGTAGTCCAGCAGGTCCTATCAAACTCCGCCTCCATCCTCGACGCATCGAGCTCAGCACCGCCCTCGGCCTCACTGAGGGCGGCAACTGTCTTCCTGTCCACTCGCTCCCGCCGCCCTGAGGGCGGGTGGACGCCGCTCGGCCGTGTACGCCTCTCCCTCGCAGAGGGGGCGCAGCGCGCGGGTTCCCTCGTGCTGAGCGAGTCACCGGAGTTCCTCTGGGTGACGGAGTTCCCGCTGTTCACCCGCGCGGACGCGGACAAGGAGTTCCTCGCGCACGGGCGCTGGAGCAGCTCGCACCACCCGTTCACCGCGCCGATGCACGAGGACGTGGAGAAGCTGTACGCAGGACAGATCGAGGAGGTCCGCGGGCAGCACTACGACCTCGTCTGCAACGGGGTCGAGGTCGGCGGCGGGTCGGTCAGGGTGCACGACGCGGCGATGCAGCAGTACATCTTCTCGAAGGTGTTGCAGGTACGTCTTCAAGGTATTTTACGATGGGCAACGTGGCTCAATACCTTCCTAGCTCGACGAGAAGGAGGAGGCTTCATTCAACCACCTTCTCCATGCGCTGCGGTGTGGCGCTCCTCCTCACGGCGGGTTCGCGTTTGGTGAGTGGGATCGGTACCTTCAGAAAGCTAGGCTGGTTCTAACCCAGTACAGGTTTCGACCGTCTCATGGCCATGCTTTGCAAGACGGCATCAATCAGGGACGTCATTGCGTTCCCCAAGACCGCCGCTGGCACGGATTTATTGTTCAAGAGCCCGTCGCCGTCCACTGCCGCCGTCCTCGCGCAATACGCTCTTCAACCACTATCTTGAGTAATCAGCGGCATGCGAGAACACTAACACCACCCCCACTCCACTCTTCTCCTGGATAATATACTAGACCGGTAGATTATAGCGCATATATTTACACAAAGCATTGGCATAAACATCATTGGCGAGACATGAACCTGGATACGTGCGAGCCATAGCGAATAGCAGAAGTAAGCGTCCATAAGGCGACCTAAGAAGCGTGCCGGCCGAAAGTAACCAAGCTGTTCGGGGCGAAGCGTTATATATTACAACAGAGAATGAAGACGCACGAAGTGGGGTATTGTACGCCCAAAGCGTCCGCGCCAGGATAAAGTCTATGAAGGGATGGAGCGCACGCTATGAAGCCACAGGCGACGGTATCGCGGTATCATCCGAGTGAGGACTTCGCTTCGCTCTGAGAACGGCGGATCGTCGAACGAAGGCAGCGGGCGGCTGGGACTTTGCGCGCAGCGTGTTCTCGGCGTCGACTCTCCGGCCTCTTTCTCTTCTTCTTAGTCGTCTCTCGACGGTTCGGAACATCCAGATACCTCCGATCCACACATTTCGACCTGCCCC
>CM035307.1:2835471-2889262 GCA_002900995.3 Ganoderma boninense
TCGCTCGGAATGTATCGCTTTTCGTCGGGGGTCCGGCAATCGTGCCGGCCTCGGAGGTCCTATCATCTATGTGCGCTAGCCACAGAGGCCTGGCGTTCTCTATGTCATCTTCGGTGTTCCCTGGTCACGTCATCGCTGTAAATCGCTGCTCTGTAAGCGGTTCTCCTACCTATCCGCTCGACCATTGTACTTCTCAAATCAGTCGGAATGCTTAATCCATCGCTGACTCACATTGAACCGTTTATCGGGGAATAATAAAACGTCAAAGCAGCTTCTTCGGGGCTGAATAAGTCGATACCAAACGCCGAGGGAATAGCAATAGGGTTCGATCCACATGGACCTCGTTACCAACATGACTCAGCAGCGTTCGGGCATAGTGTCGGCCATGGCGGTCTTGATCGAACATGGTAAAATGGCACTTGTCCACGCATACAATGATAGCTTGAACTGCAGTGCACCTTCCTACATCCTGAAGAGAGATCGATGGCACAGAGGACAGTCATAGGGAGGTGTTTCCATTTCCATGGTCACTCTGTATCCGGACCTTGTGCATAGCGGATACCCCAGGATATATCTGGACCATCCCTAGTTGGAACTCAGGCTGACAGAGGCTATGCTGGCAACATTCCCCTCGATGCCATGTACTTCAGACCCATTACTCGCTGGCCGCCCAACTGGAAGGGCTTCTGTCTATAGACAACACAGTCAGCAAACCTCATTAACGGCAGCGAGAAGGGTTACTCATACGTAGAAACTTCCACTGCATCGAACCAGGGTCCTGTGAGGTTCGAGGCTTTAAAACCTCCGTGAACGGCATGAGAAGGGTTACAGTCTCATCCACGTAGCTTGCAGGAATACACACTCATGGTGCGCGGAGGGACGTGAGGGTCCTGTGAGGTTCGAAAGGCGATTAAAAGCGACCATGCAGAAGTCATGAGTGTCCACTACCTATCCTGCTTGTGCCGATTCCATTGGCGTGATGCCATTGTGCCAACCAAGGACATGTATGCAGTCGTTAAAGTGTCCAGTACGTTTCATGGGCCTCCAGGAATACACACTGTGTTGTGTGGTGCGCGGAGGGATTCTTCGCGGGAGGTCATAAGTTCAACGGATAGAAAGGTGCCGCGATTAAGTCGACCACGTTACACATGACCCCCGATGCGCCCAGCTAGTCACGGCCTGACAATTTCTGCGAGTTGGTGGGAGAAGGTGTCATCACCGTGTCTTTCTGCCAACAGAAGTCACCACTGCCTCGGTATGGTTAAGATTCAACATGAATGGCTGCTTTCAATTGGCGAAATGTATGGTAATGCCAGTTTTACAGATTAAGGGTCTGGAGTGAGGTGTCAGTGTATACAGAACAAGGCGGAAGACGCAATGAACGAACCTAATCTCCAGCAACAATGCCGAGGTCCTGCCCCTTCTCCTTGCAGAAGTCTCGGTGTGGCCCTCGTGGGATGTGGTGCAGACAAGACAGGAGTTGCAATATGCCGGGGTACAAACAGTGCAGACGAGGAAAGATCGTGCGCGAGTGGTGGGGACGACCAGTGCCTAAGCCGAAGCTGGGGTTGTTTGTTCCGGAGCCTTGGGTGGAGGGGGAGGGAGATCAACATTGTTACCCCTAAACCTTTTCCTCATATCCAACTGTGCTGTACGTCAGCGTTCAAGTACAAACCGTTCGCAGTGACGAGAAACATACCATTCCGCGCTTGCACTCAAAGGTCGCTTTTCGCAGGGACTGGCACGCCTCAGGAAGCTCATCTGTATGGTTCTTCAAGCAGTCTGAGGGAAGATTCCCCTGCTTGAGGACACAGTCGGAGTGCAGCAGGCAGTCCTTGAGTGCGTCTAGGAGGTGTGAGCAGGAGGAGGACATGGATCGCAGGCAAGGTGCACGGCCCGGAGGCGCCGAGACTGCGACGCGACTTGTGACGCGGTCTGGACTCCCCTCGCTAAGCCTCTCTCTGGGGCTCACGATGCCATTGCCTGCCATCCTTCGCTCCCTTGTACGAAATACGCCCTCGGTCGCTCACATCCCGCACAGGGCTGTCATATCCGTTTCTGGGTCGCAGGCCGCGGAGTTCTTGAATGGTCTGACGGCTGCTTCTGTCCCAGGACATCCTCAGAGCCACTTCTACTCGGCGTTCCTACACGCGCAGGTACGGCGTCGTCCCATCTTAACCAGTCAGTGACTGATTCCTACGACTTTAGGGAAGGGTTCTTCACGATATATTCATTTGGGCGCAAACCACTCCGAAGGGTCGCCCGGAATACCTCATCGAACACGATGGACGGCCGTCCGAAGCACCGCCTGTCCTCCCGATGCTCAAGCGTTATGTTCTGCGATCCAAGGTGAAGATCAAGGACGTCACAGAAGAATACGACGTCTGGCAAGCCTGGGGATCCGAGGTGAAACACATTTGGGAGACTGAACGGCAGTGGGACTTCGCGCGAAGTGGGGTAATCGAGCCCCGCTGGGACAAGGACGGGGAGTGGCCCTGGGGCTCCACCGTAGGGCTCCTGAGGGACAGGAGGGCGGTGGGTATGGGCCATAGATTGTTGGTGCGGAAGGGAACGCGTCGTAAGTAGCTCGTTACGACATTCAAGGTGCGGTAATAGTAACGTTCTTCCCAACCGAATCACAGCGAAGGAGGCGGAGAGTCATGATGTGGTCGAACCGGAGGCATACCTCTTGCATCGAATATTGCACGGTGTTCCCGAAGGCTCCACAGATATTCCCCCACGCACTCGTTCCCTATGGATTCAAATATGGATGTTATGGGAGGACGTGAGTCGCTCTTACAGACCCATGCGACTTGGTCTTGCTGACAAATATATACACTTTGTGTAGTGGACTTCCGGAAAGGTTGTTATGTTGGTCAAGAGTTGACAGTTCGGACATATCATACGGGTCAACTCAGGAAGAGGATCCTCCCTGTGGTCCTGCATAAACCGGATACCTCGTGCGTCGTTTTTGTTAGCCGCACTCACTCGCCGCGCTCATCCATGACCACTTAGACTGTCAAGTTTGGAAGCACTTCCTCAGGACATTCCCTCAGTGCCGCCAGAGTCAGACATCCGCCCGCAGCTGCTCCAAACCGCAGACGGCACACCTAGACCGCGACCGCGCGGAACAGGAAAACTATTGAGTTCGACGCAAGGTGTCGGGCTCGCACTGTTACGGTTGGAACAAGTTGAAGCTGTAGAGCAAGGCAAAGCGAAGTTTTCCTTGAGCAGTCCGACAGAAGGCGGCGAGCTCGCAGTGACTCCATACTGGCCAGATTGGTGGCCACCACAACCACAATGCGAGTCTGAATTGGATTAGCTAGATGTCGACTACATACAAGGCCCATTTGGATCTATATGTGTACTGCAGTATAATGATAACATCACCCACTGCTCAGTGAACCTCAGAGATGTTCTGCGGAGTGGGTGTGCGCCGATAGCCACATGTGGACCCGAACGGCAGTACGCCAGGGATCGCTCTGGACACCATTGGATCTCGCGTTTGAGCAGCGCGTCTGGACGCGACCGCCGCCGACTCGCGCTCTCTGGCAGACCTCTCTCGGTCCCGGCTTCCGCTGCACCTCAACGTTGCTGGGATGTGTCTTGACTTGTTCCCGCTCTAGTCCCTTTCCACATAACATGTTCCTATCCCCCTCGGCTCGCCTATGCCGCACGCGGTGGCTCTCAGTTCACCTCGGACGCGTCCCGCGGAACCCACTCCCCCGTCAAAACCCTACTGCGCTGCTGCACAGTTCACCTCCTGTCGGAAGCGAAACCGACCCAGCAAGCGAGGTCTCATCTCAGCCTGTACAGCGGGCGCATACTGGTGTGTCATCTCTTGACTACCTACATATTGTCGCACTCATGGCGCTCGGAAAGCACCATTCCCAAGGCGCACCCATACATGCGGTGCTTTGCTGCCTTCAGACGCAGATGAGGCAGTTGTGCTGACTGGATGGCTGGTGCCGAAAGGGTACGTTGTATCACTTCCGTCTGCTCATTCATGATGAAGTGCTGGACGACCTGGCGTGCAGGAAAGTGAGCAAGAAGCTTTCGTTTTTCGGGCTTCGCGATTCCTACGGCACGACGCAACTGGTCGCGGACGCACGAACATTGGGCCCTGATCTCCTGGCTTCCTTACGAGACGTCCCAGAAGAGTCCACCGTGCTTGTGGAAGGCGTCGTGCGGGAGCGACCTTCGTCCCAGCAACGTAACGTAAGCACCAACTTCCGCTAGAGAGTATTGAGACGCTAAATCATAGCGCAGATTCCTGCAGGCCACGTTGAGGTGGTCGTGAAGTCCTTCACGCTCCTTAACCCTGCAGACCGGAACCTACCCTTCAAACCATTCGATACTCAGAACTTGGTACGCCTACCTTGGTAGTAGGGACGCACATCCGTCTTGGTGGGCCGCTAGCTAACCACACGAGTAGGCAAACGAGGACTTGAGGCTGCGCTATCGCTACCTGGACCTTCGTCGAAAAGAGCTGACAGACAACCTGAGGAAACGAAGCGACGTGGCCTTCCTTGTGAGATCGACCCTGCACGAAGAAGGTAAATCCCCCATTCTGAGCGTAGGAGTCATACTAGACATTGCCAATCATAGGCTTCACCGAAGTCGAAACCCCCATGTTGCTGAACTCGACACCAGAAGGAGCGCGCGAGTACCTCGTCCCGGCGCGCGTGAAACAGTCCTCGTCGGGTGGCCCTGCTCAGCCGCAGTTCTACGCGCTCTCCCAATCCCCGCAGCAGCCCAAGCAGCTCTTAGTCGCGTCCGGTGCCGTAGACCGGTACTTCCAACTTGCTCGCTGTTTCAGAGACGAGGACGGCCGGAAGGATAGACAACCAGAATTCACACAAGTCGATCTCGAAATGGCTTGGGTCAGCTGGGGAGACCACCCATCCAGCGACGCGGTGTCGCAGGACCCTTGGAGGATAGGTGGGCATGAGGTCAGGGATGTCGTCGAGACAATCATTCGACGAATATGGGCGAAGATCGAGGGCGTGGAGCTGGGCAAGAGGTTCCGAGTCATGACTTACAACGAGGCGATGGGCAGGTATGGTTCGGACAAGCCAGATCTGAGGTTTGGCCTAGAGGTGAGCGCGTATTGTACTCTAGTGCCTGTATTCCGTTTTAACGCGACCCCCCAGATACAAGACGTCACGTCTCGACTGCCTGAGGCTCTCCGCGCGGCGTTTGAGTCCAGAGGAGAGGTGCTCGAAGTCCTCGTCCTCGCCAACCATCCGGATTACGTACCGTTCCAAAGTTCGGCAGGAGAGGCAGATCTCCCCACTGGCGTCGAGCGCGTTCAGATCACGGAGAGTTCTCGGTCCAACTGGCTCAGCCAGAGCCAAGTAGTCCAGCAGGTCCTATCAAACTCCGCCTCCATCCTCGACGCATCCGAGCTCAGCACCGCCCTCGGCCTCACTGAGGGCGGCACTGTCTTCCTGTCCACTCGCTCCCGCCGCCCTGAGGGCGGGTGGACGCCGCTCGGCCGTGTACGCCTCTCCCTCGCAGAGGGGGCGCAGCGCGCGGGTTCCCTCGTGCTGAGCGAGTCACCGGAGTTCCTCTGGGTGACGGAGTTCCCGCTGTTCACCCGCGCGGACGCGGACAAGGAGTTCCTCGCGCACGGGCGCTGGAGCAGCTCGCACCACCCGTTCACCGCGCCGATGCACGAGGACGTGGAGAAGCTGTACGCAGGACAGATCGAGGAGGTCCGCGGGCAGCACTACGACCTCGTCTGCAACGGGGTCGAGGTCGGCGGCGGGTCGGTCAGGGTGCACGACGCGGCGATGCAACAGTACATCTTCTCGAAGGTGTTGCAGGTACGTCTTAAAGGTATTTTACGATGGGCAGCGTGGCTCAATACCTTCCTAGCTCGACGAGAAGGAGGAGGCTTCATTCAACCACCTTCTCCATGCGCTGCGGTGTGGCGCTCCTCCGCACGGCGGGTTCGCGTTTGGTGAGTGGGATCGGTACCTTCAAAAAGCTAGGCTGCTTCTAACCCGGTACAGGCTTCGACCGTCTCATGGCTATGCTTTGCAAGACTGCTTCAATCAGGGACGTCATCGCGTTCCCCAAGACCGCCGCTGGCACGGATTTATTGTTCAAGAGCCCGTCGCCGTCCACTGCTGCAGTTTTGGCGCAATACGCCCTTCAACCACTATCTTGAGTAATCAGCGTCATGCGAGAACACTAAGACCACCCCCACTCCATTCTTCTCTTGGATAATATACTAGACCGGTAGATTATAGCGCATATATTTACACAAAGCATTGGCATAAACATCATTGGCGAGACATGAACCTGGATACGTGCGAGCCATAGCGAATAGCAGAAGTAAGCGTCCATAAGGCGACCTAAAGAAGCGTGCCGGCCGAAAGTAACCAAGCTATTCGGGGCGAAGAGTTTATATTACAACAAAAGAATCAAGACGCACGAAGTGGGGAATTATACGCCCCAGGTAAAAGTCTATGAAGGGATGGAGCGCACGCTATGAAGCCACAGGCGACGGTATCGCGGTATCATCCGCGTGAGGACTTCTGCTTCGCTCTGAGAACGGCGGATCGTCAAACGAAGGCAGCGGGGGCGGCTGGGACTTTGCGCGCAGCGTGTTCCTCGGCGTCGACTCCCCAGCCTCTTCGTCTTCTTCGGAGTCGTCTCTGGACGGGTTCGACACGTCCAGATACTTCCCAAATCCCCACACATTAGACCCTGCCCCGCCGATGTCTGGCGCTTTACCGCGCCCCGATGATCCTTCCATGCCGGATCCCAGGTCGGCGGACATGCTCCGTGTGTGCCCGCTTTCCACGTCGGCGGCGCCGTTCTGCGGCCGTGCGAGTGACGCGCCGCCCTCGTCGAGCACAGACAGGACACTGCGTAGCTTCGACTCGGACTTGCGCGAATGATGCGGGAACGCGGAGACAGGGTGGGAGTGCCGCCTGCTGAGCCCCGACGTCGGTGATGCGGGCTTCATGCTGGACGTAGGCGAGATCGAGCGTGTGGGCGAGGGCGCGCCCGAGCCTGGCGCCGAGCTGGTGTGCGAGGGTGGAGAACCTGAAGGGACGTCAGCCCATGCTGCGGTGTCAGGGAAGAAGCCGCCGGAGTTGGTCCAGGAGTTCTTGCCTGATGAGAGACCGTCGTTGCTATCGAGTTCGGCGGTCGAAGAGGTAAGGGGACTAGGGACGGACGAGGGCACATTGGCCATCACGGAGAGGGGTGGAAGGATACTGAAGATCTGGTCCTCGGCTGGGGGTGGACCGTACGAATCGAAGGGGTCTGGTATGGTTTGCAACATGGGCTCAATAATCGGGTCAGAGCTACGCGCAAAGCAGTGGGTTAGACCGTGGTAAGAGACAAATGTGACAGATGTGAGAGGGAACATACGCTTTCGAAGTGAAGCGGTCAAAGACATCCAATGTTGAGCGAACAGCAAGGCAGACCTTCCCTTGAACGAAATCCCACACTTCCTCTTCGTGCTCCACGATTGCCTGGTAGTGAGACGCTTTGAGCTCGTCTAGGTCATCCACTTGCCGTTGCAAGACAGCCAAGGCTTCGCGGAAGCTCTGCAAATCTGGAGCGCAAATCAATCCTGGTTCCGGAATCGGAAGCCTGAGAGCACTCACTTCTGCCTTTCTGCTTCAGGTTACCCATCTCCGTCTGACGAATGATCCTGCTCTTCTCCCGTAAAGCTTTTCTCGTAGGCATTGGAGCGTTCCTGGTTCCAGATAGTCGCATCAAGGGCCTAATATGGTATCACGAATGAACTTACCGTAACTACATGACGATAGTTTTCCAGGTGTTGCCGTAACGGCTTTTCGAATTGCTTGTCGAGGGTCTCAGCCTGTGTCGAGTTCAGCACCATGACATGCACATAAGAAATATTGTAGTGAGCTGACCATAACATGAAAGTGGTTGCTCATGAGATGATGAAGGCCTGCAGCAGCCTGCAGCCTTGTCCCAGTCTCGTAATTTGGGCCCTTGAGCCTTCGCAACATGAGCCCTTACATGAGTCAGAAGCGATGTAAGACGTACCCTGCGCATGCCTCCATTGCATCAGCGAATCCTGCAGTTGCTTTCGACATCGTTAACAGCGCGGCACGGTAGTTCGCGCATCGGTTCAAGAGCTTCGTGATAAGGAAGCGTGGAGTGAGCGAATGTATTCATAGGAGCGCAACCGCAGCCTCTTACATCTTCATACGATTGCAGGCTTGCCTTGAGGTTTGCACGAGTAACTACCTTCTCAGGGCCATTGGGGCCGAAGTTGAGAACGGACGCATTGGTGGTCTCTGTGAAGGTAGGCGAAGGGGGTCCAGAGGAGATATCGCGCTTGGGTGAGAGGGTCTGGGTCCTGAGGGAACGAACGCGGGGCATTTCCGAATGGTTAAGATGGATGCGACGAGACCGTTGAAAACCAGCAACAAGAACCCGAGGGGAGAGATGAGGGAGGAGATTGCGGGTGAGATGGTGCCAAGGTGCCTTGCGAGGCCCTGGACGTCGGCGTCTCTCAGGCTCAGCCGTGCCCTGACACGCGCAGTCATCACGCGCCACCCCAGTTTGGCAGGTCTCTATGGTTCAAACCCCATTGTAGTTGTCCCGTAAGTAGTAGTAGTGCGGGCAGTTCGACCGCCAGAAAGCGATCATAGTACGTACACAAAAATTTACAGATACTTGTAGTAGCAGTAGCAAGTCATTTAACTATGCGCTACCGAGTTCTTCGATTGCCATCTTCATGATTTGTGGGCCATCATACACCTTCAAGCCACTCGTCGGAGATGAAGCAATGATCACTTTGCCCTCCTCCTCTTCTTCCCTCTTCACTCACAAACGTCGCCACCACTCCAACATATTCCTCGATTCGACCACCTTGGAGATCGTTTCGGAGCTCAAAGCGAGTAAACCTCCATCCACGAGGTGCAATGCCGTCTATACGCACAACATCGTTCGGGACGTCGTACTCTATCCGGCTGAAGTCGAAGCCCAAACCAAGCCCCAGTGCCTTCGTGTACGCTTCCTTCAGCGTCCATATGAGATAGAAGCGTCGCAACTGCTCGCGCAGTGAGAGCGACGGCGCAGAGTTTGGTGGAAGAAGTATCGTTCGTTCAAGAGAGGTTAACTAAATCAAGTGCCATAAGAAGCGGTATGTTCAGTAGAAATGTATGACACTCGCCTGCTCGCTGAATATTTCGACGAAATCTGGAAATGTGTCCCTCTTGGGCAGTTGCAGGAGCATCACGTCCAGGCCGATACGGTAGGCCGGTGGGTCTGGAAACAGTGATTTACCGGTACTACATGCCATGGCGACGATGCCGTTGTCATGGGTGACATTGTACCCGATGGGCTCTGGTACCGGATGTCTGATAAAATACAAACAGTCAGCGAATCATCAGCAATAAGCACCAGAGATGAGGGGTGGTACTCGCAATGTAAGGCTTACCCGCTGAGGTCTTGCCGAAAGTCATCGCAGAAAAAGGAATGCCCATCCCTTTGAGCACAAGCCGGGGTAACAAACGACCAATGAGTCCTCCTGCATTGAGGATACCTGTGACTACGAGTTACAGTTGCGGAACGGAAAAACACTTACGAACGCTGTCGATACGATGGTAGTATTTCCTCAGATGAACTTGAGAGTCGTTGTCGACCAACATCAGCGCCTGCTCGTACAACTGGTTTTCAAGGGGTCTCATGAGTGCTCAGGAGCTCTGCAAGAGTGCCATGGCTGTCTGCTTGCCTCATCTAGTTCGTCGATGTTCGCCACATCGAGAAAGACAGCCCGGACTTCCATTGTTTTCGTCGACAACCAGCAGATCGTTTGAACTTGGAATGGCCCTGATAGTACGGCGCTATTGCGGGGTCTGGTTTGGATAAATAGATGGCCTCCGAAAGACTTCAAATAGCTGTGGTTAGCGGTATTAGTGGTGTGTGACCGTCGTCGCTGACGCGCTCGAGATTCAAAGTTCAAGATTCCAGAGATGTTGACTCTTGAGTTCCTCAGCCACGCACCGATCTCGATCTCAGCCGCAGGGTTATCTTATCTGCGCCACAACCTTCGCTCGAAGCAGCAGCGTTTCGACCCCGCTCGCGATAAGAAGGCGTCGTTCTGTCCTCTGGTTTTGAAGAAGTCGCCAGAGACAAGCATGGACACCACAATGGCTGGCTCAGACGAGTCCAGTCGAAACTTCGTCTCGATCGGGATGTTCATCATCGACGAATTCTCGTTCGCAGACGAGGACGGCAAACCAACAGGAAAGACAATGACCGCGCAGGTAAGCCGTCCATGCACTATTGCCTGGCTCAATCTGAACATTGACCAGAACTGACAGATTGGCGGAGGGGGGACGTACGCGTCGATTGGTGCACGAATGTGGTGGGCAGCCTGAGGGCATTTGCCTTCTGACATTGTCCAGTGCTCATCCACTCTTCGGCCAGGCTCCCGCCCTCGAGGGTAGGCATGATCATAGATAGAGGATACGACTTCCCCAGCCACATACAAGAGGCCCTCGATACATACGGATCCGACATGTGGCTCTATAGAGACGATCTTAAACGTGAAACGACCCGAGCCCTGAACGCGTATAGAGGCGAATACCGCGGGTGCGTAGTGTTTGACTTTCTTGCCGAGCGATGATGAAATCAAGATCGTTAACCACCAGTCCAGCTTTGAATACCTAACACCGAGACTCCGTATAACTCCGCAAGACCTCAACAATACAAACTTGCCCGGCCAGATATCATCCATTTTGTCTGCTCGCCGTCTCGTGCTGCTGTAATTACTCTCCGAGGTTAAGCAAGATAAGGATTGGCTTCCAACCACAGTCTACGAGCCCATACCCGTGCGTGCTTTTCAGCAGGATGGAATGCAGCCCGCTGAAGTGGAGAAAAGCTAGGATAGATGTGTTCCTGAAGAGCTTCCTTCGCTTCAAAAGGTGCTACCAGACGTATCCATCCTGAGGTGCGTATGTTTTGCACGGCTCGTTGCGGCGAACATCGATCGACATAGCCACAGCCCTAATGCGGAGGAGGCCTTGTCGCTGCTGTCTATGCCCAAGATCCCCACGAAAGAGTTGGTGGAGGAGGCTTGTCGGCGATTCCTCGACATGGGAGTTGGACCAGACGGGCAGGGCTCGGTCATCATCCGCTGCGGAGCGATGGGTGCGTGCATCGCAACTAGAGGGTCTGCGAACTCCTGGATCGATGCGTACTGGACCTCTGAGAACTCGGACAAGGTGGTCGATGTCACGGGTAACCATTCGAGTCCATGGTCAAGTGACACAAGTTGACGGCATCCTCCTTAGGCGCAGGGAACAGTTTCCTAGGTGGTCTGGGAGCCGGCTTGATTCTCAGCCAAGGTGATGTGCGACGAGGTACGCGAGCGATTCAGATCCCAAATTTCATGGGCCTGCGGGTCTGATGTAGACTTCACATAGCAACCCTATACGCAACCGTCTCAGCGTCGTTCATAATCGAGCAAGCAGGCTTACCGCACGTCACGCAAGTATCAGATGATACCGGGACGCTTGTCGAACGGTGGAATGGCGATTCGCCTCGCGGAAGGTTGCAAGGTTTACAAGATCGTCTAGGAAGAAAGTTACAAAGTGAATAAATCAACAACAAATTACACGAGGAAGCTGTATGCGTTGCAGTGCGAGTGCGTGTCCTGTACTGATAATACACAACGGAGAAAACAAATGTCCAATATCCCACACTGGAGTGAAGTCATGATGTCCAACCAAATGGCGCGGGCGGGTGGCACGCGCGTTAGGAGGGCGGGGTGAGGATCAGAGGTGGGGCATTCCTAGCGCCGCTCATTGCTGGGCGGCGGTACGGAACTTCTCTCGGCTCTGGGCGAAGAGGGCCTCCTGCTGTGCGAGGAGTTCCGCTTCTGTCAATCCGGATGACTCGAGCTTGGAGACCTTCTTCTCCCGGTCCTAGATTCAAGGCGTCAGACAAGCTATTCGTCTAGACGCGAATCATTTAAGGTGCACCTTCTGCTGCTGCTTGTGATCCTTCAACACGCTCTCCACCTCTGTCGTGAAAGACTCAAAGCCCAGTCCCTGCGACATGGAAGGTAATCAGGATGAATTTGAGAAGACTAGGGACCCGCGTACAGACGTAAAGAAACATGACGTACCTTAAGTGCAGTGATGATATGTTCTGGCGCGATCGTCTTCTTCGACTCATGTTCACAAATCTCATTCGCTTCGGACGATATCAAGTGGATGAATTCTGCCACAAAGTCCGCATGCGGCGCGTCAATGTACGCGCGAGGGTGGAGATGGCGGAACGTGACTTCACCTACACAGCACTCGATTATCAGGTCTCGCGTCTCCTTCGCGCAGGTGATCTCGTTTGGAAGCAGCTCTAAACATATTTCGAGACCGTTTAGTTCACGAACAAACGTGTCCGGAGGCACAAGCGCGACGCGACGAGGATGGGACGCACCCGCGATCATTTTTGTCACGGTAGCCTTGGGGAGGGACAAGTCCTCATCGGAGGGCATTCCCCCAGCTTCATGGTCGGACATCGTTGCGTCGTTCGTGTGTGCAATCCGGGGGGTTGCGCGCCGGACCGAGGGCAGCGGACAAGGGCAGCAGGGGGAGAGGAGCGGACGGGGCGGGTACGCCCCTGCGAGGCGCGCGGGGAGGACTTTATATGCGCGCGTTGATCTGTGGACCGTCGACTTCGGATTCCCGAGAGCGTGCGCCAGCGATCATTTTCAATTGCGACTCCGCACCCGTCTTGTGCCACCGCTGCTTGCTCGCTCCTCCCAAGACTCAAGCTTGCCTCCTCCCCGTCTGCCTCTCCTGCGCTATGTCTGCGGTACGCTGCTCGTCCGCTGTCTGCCCGGGGCGACGATTTCTGACGTGGTCTGTGCACGCGCGCTCTAGGTCAACCCCGTCAACCCCAAGCCCTTCATGCAGGAGCTTACTGGCAAGCCCGTGTACGTCCGCCTCAAGTGGGGTCTCGAGTACAAGGGCTTCCTCGTGAGCACGGATGGCTATATGAATCTCCAGGTGAGTCGTCTGAACATCACCGCCATGCTGACGAGCCTTATCGATGCTCCCAGCTCGCGAACACAGAGGAGTTTCAGGATGGGAAGTCGAACGGTGCATTGGGCGAGGTGTTCATCCGGTACGTTCTGCAGCTTGTTGCGCTTGTGATGGTTTTTCTGATCATGGGGTTGTCTAGTTGTAATAACGTGCTTTACATTATGAGTATCTTCTATGAAATTCTTGCGCTTCTCATTACTGACATCTGACGCTTATATACAGGGAGGCAACAGATTGACGATAACCCTTGGACCTCCATCCTGTTCTCTACTCTCGTATCGCTTGACACGCATCCTCTTGTACAGTATATTCCCGTGGAATGGCCTTCATAAGGCACAAAATGTACTTCTGAGAGCCCGATGGGGACGAGCTGGCGGCGAGACCGAAGATGGGGGAGGGAACACGCACACTTCGGTGAGTAGACGCGGTGGCTAGAAGAAGACAGTGATTTGTTGTAAATGTCAGCCTAGACAAGCGTCGTGGACCTTGGAACTAGTCTTCGTCTTTTTCTACTGGCATATCAAGACCGACGCGATTTGCCGTCTTCTTGACACGTTCTTCTGTTGATAGGCCATGCAAGGGATTGTATCGCTCCAGAAGCTCCTATAGACACGCATGCGGATGCACATGAGGAAGCACAAGAGTTAATGAGCACCAGGATTACGAGAGCAGTAGGATATGTCGCGGTACCTTGTGTGTCCGCTGGGAGTGCATGAATGTTGCCGCATTGCGCATATCATGATAGAATTTATCCGCGCCCTTGTCCTGGCTGTGGCTGTCGAAGATGGCTCGTACATGTTGCGCGACAACTTTTGGTCTCGAAGCGCGGGCATTGACGGACTGCCAACGAGATGAGCTCACAGTCCTTGGCGGGAAACGAAAGCTCTACTCACAGCCCTGTTGACTTCCCTGACTATCGCACGGTAAGCGGAAACTCGTTGTGACGCCATTAGAGATCAAGGATTGCCGCGTTCGTTGTCGAAGAGAGTTCCAAAGGAGTGCTGCAGCAGTCGTGGCGAGGAGTCAGAGAGGACGAACTCGGCAGGAGACCGCGGGGAGCGCTCGGGGAGTGATGCGGCACTGACAGTGTCAGGTGTCACACGTGGCTCTCATCGCCTGGCGTTCTTTATTGTGCGCCGGATTAGGAAGTGACTACGTTGCGACACATTCTTTGTGCACTGGTCGCAGTCCTTTGAGAAGCACCCCACCACGTTTTGTCCCGGCAATGCCTCCCGGAGTCCTGGCCAGAGCCACGGAAATGGGCAAAGGGGTCTGCCGCCTTGACGCCGAGATCCGAATAAATATCATGTCCCCCGTGTCCTTTGATACCCAGCCACTTCGACATCCTCGGCCTCAAGCTCGTCCTGCCCGTCCCGCAAGAGGCAGGCAGTAAGGTAATTTCGTGACTGACATTTACAGGTAATCAACATGACCCGCTTCCGCTGCCCTTCTGGCTCTTTGGCGCGTGCGAAGACTGGTTCCATGCAGAACGTTACGGCTCACGCGAAGTCCGCGGCGAAGGAAAGGGGAAAGGGCAAGGTGAGTAGACACCCACTCTAAGCTCATTATTAGAAGCTTACGATGTTCCTAGGGTCGTGCGGTACCCCGCCTCGAGACCATCGAAGAAAACGAGGCTGGTGGTAGCGACACTCACCACACGGAGCCAGCCCCTGAGCCAGGCCCTTCTCGTGCCGCAGAGAAGTCTAAAGGCAAAAGCAAAGCGAGGGCCACGGTGAAGTCCAACACCTCACGCCGCGAAGCGGAGATCAGGACCCAGATCAAGAAGTCGATGGTGCAGGTCCACTCGAATCGCGGCCAGTGGTCATTTGTGTTCGTTGGCAACGTACGTTGACTTTGTGGTTAAGCCTTTTGTGTATGCCCTGACGGTACTTCTCAACGTTCAGCTGAGCTCTGCGACTGAGAACAAAGACCTCCGGAGGCACTTCGCTAGTTGTGGCCAAATCTCCGACATCCAGATCCGGGCCAGCGGCGGCGTCTGCGTCCCCACAGCCAAACTCCCTACGCCATACTGGGGGATGGGTACGCCTTACGAGAGCGTGCACTACGCCACGATCCGCTTCAAGACACCCGAGGGCGCCAGGAATGCCATGGGCATGAGCGGAACCGTGGTGATGGGCAGGAGGATCATAGTGAGTCTTTGTTTTCCTCCTTTGCTTTCTTTCAGACAATTCGCCGAGCATCGAGCATAATTGTTGCTTGGATACTTCCTTCTGGGATGCGTAGCGTGTCGTCCTCCGTGCTACTGCCTGACCAAAAGTGACCTGTGCATCAACGGGTCATACAAGTTTTATCCGTCATTTTGGGGCTTCCGGCCTAAGGTCTTAGTATAATATGGTGCCGTGTCCACCAAACGACGGTGTTCAGGGCGGGCGTCGTCGCCGTCGTATGATCTGCGTTACCCAGTGAAGCGCAGGGACTTTACTTTACGACCTACATAAGTTGTTGCACGCGCATGGCAGTTGGATCGAAATGCACGCACTCCGAATAAAGACACTACTACGTACTCTGCAGCTCTCGAGGGGATGGGTCTGGGAGGGTGCCAAGAGTTTTCGAAAGAATGTTCTTCTGTACTCGACGCCGTCACTTTGAACGCATGGGGGTGGCGTGGCGTGTGCTCCAGATGGTGTCGATGCGTACCCTTTGCCGAAGTCTCGAACATGGGTGGATATGTCCGATGTCCCCGAGATCTCATTGGGGCCGTTCCGCATACTCTAAATTTTCGTGTCTACAGATCACGTTCAAGTTTATGCTCGCACGACAGGTGTTAACTGCTCTTTGCTAGGTGACAGTCAACGCCATCGAGCTGCCCGAAACAGTGAACATCGTCGGGGAACACCTCAGGAAGAAGAGTGCGCCACCTGACGACACCAAGCGGTCGTTCTGGCAAGGCAAGTATGGCCAGCTCAAGTGAGTGTCTAGATGCCCCCGTACCTCGCCGGTGGCGATCTGCTCACAGCAACCGGCTTTTTGTTTCTAGACGTCTCACCATCGAGAAGACCGAGCCTTGCATTTCCGAGGGGCCGGCCACGGGTCCTGGCGCAGCGTTGTTGGTTGCGGGGTTAGGCAAGCGTGTCGGGGCATCCACTGCCGGCGGGAGCACCGCCGCTGGAGATCAGAACAGGCACGCCCCACGGTGGCCGCTCTTGCTGGGCTCGTTCCCCAAGACGCTCGCCTAAACGCCAGTGTCCACACGGTCCACCATCCACTCCGACACGGAGTCGTTTGTAGCCCGTGCCCGCAGCTCTACGCAGAGACGTCTGCACCAGTCTGTACTACTACTGTACATGTCGCCGTTGTATCGCTATCTCCGCAGCGAGAATGCCCCACGCTCGTTTCCCAGGGCCTGAAGTTGTTGTAGTGGTCGCATGTAGCGTATGTTTTCCAGAATCAAGAATCAGTCGCATCCACTTTGATGTTGCGTAAGCACGAGGGCCAATCAAACCCAGCCCCAAGCGGCCTCGCGACTTTCGACGTCCGTCTCCCACTCGCCAGCTCGGTTTGGAGCCGACCACCATCTCCACTGTCTCTCTCTCCGTCTCTCGCATGGCTCCCTGTTAGTTTCGTCTCCTGGCGTCACAGGTGCGACCTCCTCCTACACACCCCACACCCATCTGTGGCTCACCCCCCACCGGCACAGCAGTGCCGTCGTGCTATCGCAACTCCCTAATCCTATACACGTCTCATGGATCCTCCTTCCCGGAGCCCGGCGTTGAACCCTGCCTCGACCCCCTTCTTCCCCGGAGCGATGCGGCTCAGCGACGAGGACGGCGGCGGGAACGGACACGCGCACGGGCACGGTCTTGGGAACGGCAACATTCCCCTCGGCTTCAGGCAGTCCATTGTTCGGGAACATCAGTTCAGCACGTCCTCGTCGCTCTCTATTTCTCCTTCGGACTACCGCTCCGTCAGATCTTCTCCGAGCCCGCCACAGGACGACAGAGACCGACGGATCGATAATGGCCCGCAGGCACCATCATCCGCTGAATTCTCGCGCAACTCACCGGGCTTCCGCCAGAGCCAGGTGGACCAGTCCGACAAGGTCTCCTACTCCCATCTCCTCAGTGCGTCCATCGCCCGCGACCTTAACATCTCCCCCAAGAACCAGGGTCCCTTGGACGGTGATGAGACCCCGGGTCCCACGTCAGGGCCGATCCCCATGAACGGGCAGATGGTGGCCGCCCCGTCGCTCTACAACAACATGGCGGTACGCAGCAGGGAGAGGTTTGGGACGCCACCCGTTATGCAGGATCCCAGCAGCGTCAGGTCAGGAGGGTTCATCCATCCCCCGTTCGTTTCTTCCTCCCCTTCGTCTTCGCTCGACTCCGGTAGCCATTTCGGGCCCACCCTCGAGTTCGCGCCGTCGCCGAACCTGGAGGCACAGCTCAGGGCTTCTCCATTGGTCAACGATTTGTTGGATCGTGTGGGCCGTTTGGAGGGGGCAAACAGGGAGATACATCGGACCCTCGATGATGTGAACCGCAAGGTTGACATTCTCATCGCGCGCGTCCTGGCCTCCAACTCTAATCCGACGCTAGATGCACCGCCAGAGTTCAAGGACCCCTTCGCGCCCTCATCAGGCCCCGGCCAAGGATTTGTCGCTCACGGGCTCAACGGACCAGGCCCGCGAGGATCAATCGCCAACATTGCACCGAACCAGACTCCGCCAACGGAGGATATGACGACTATCACCAGTCGGCTCAACACGCTTACGTCGTCCGTGGGCCAGCTCCTGGCGCTGCAAACCCAGCAGCTGCAAGCGAACAACAACGTCCTGCAGAGCACGCAGATGCTGGGAGGCGGATTGCCGCCAACCGATCTGACCCCCGGCCTTCCTCCTCTGCTAAACTCAACCGCCGCGCTTGGCCATGGCATACCCGGACGTCCCGACATCAGGCAAAACCCTCGCGCGCCGAACCAGCCCATGCGGACATGGTCCGCGGGAACGCTGGACCTTCCATTGCGGACCACGGAGTCCCCACAAGGCATGGGCAGGCAAGACATGATGTTCAGGGATAAGCGCCGTTCCGTTAGCACCTTGCTTCGCCGTGATTCAGCTGGTGTAAGTTACGTTTCTTGACACACTGCCGCTCGTGCTCCACTGCAAAGAGGCGACTCGCAGCTTACCTTCTATGTCCTAGGGCGAGAGCTTAGCTGGTGGACAATCGCGCGACGGAGGCCCCGTGATAACGAAGTGGGAACAGCTCAATCTCGCACCGGAGCTGCTGCGTTCCCTCAGCACCTTTGGGTGGGCGCGGCTTATCTGGTGTAACGTGCCGCGTGCTGACATTAGCTTTCTAGCGTCGGGCCCCCGAACAAAATCCAACAACGTGCCTTGCCCTTCCTTTTGCGCGGCGCGGACATCATCGCCCAGGCCCCGCCCACCCAGGAACGCATTGCTGCGTACGTCATCCCCGCGATCCACATCGCTGTCATGTACGCGTCGTCGCGGACGAACTACCGTGGGCCGCTCGTGGTCATGATTTCCACGACCGTCGACCAAGCCACCCAAGCGCAGCGCATGATACGTGATCTGGGTGGCCCCATTGGTGTGAAGTCGGCTCTTGGTGTCGGATCGACGCCGGGGGGTGGGGATCTCAACCAAGAGCTGCGCCTTCTGCAGCAAAACGTCCCACACATCATCTGTGGCACACCGCAGAAGCTCCATGCCTTGTTCACGGCGCCCGGTGGCCTGTCGGGTGCCGATGTTCGGTTCTTGGTCCTCGACGAGGTCGACCAGCTCATTGCAAGGAACTTGCATGAGTTCGTGTTCAACATCATCAAGCTTCTGCCTCCGCCGCGCTCGCGCGCCGTCGGCGCTCCTGGGAGCACGCCCTTGGGTACGCCTGGCTCGACGCCCCAGCCCCCCTTCCAGAACTTCGAGGCGAGCAGCAGCCAGTCGTCCCTTCTCGCCCCGACGCAGACTCTCCAGCGCAGGCTGTCGGGCATTGGCGCCTCGCCACCGCTGGATGGGCCCAGCGGCCCTTCAAATGGCCAGATCGAGCGGCAGACTGCTCTCTTCTCCAATACCGTGCCGCAAGACGTCCTGAACCTCGCGTCCGCCATCCAGCTCCGCGAGCCCGTGCGTGTCCTCGTCCGCCGCGATGGCAATGTCACGCACGCGGACACGAGCCAGGGCGCTCGGGGCCTCAGACAATTCTACCTGTACTTGGCGTTCACCGCCAGTGGGCGTTCGGACGCGCCACTCCCTCAAGGCAGCTTGGGCACTATTGGATCTGGACGGGGCGCTATCAGCGCGGAGACGGCGCAAGCTCGCGAATGGAAGCTTGATGCGCTGGCTGATCTGTTCGACGATTTGGATATCCCGCAGGCGATTATCCATGTTGGAGGGATGGCTGCTCTCGACGCGGTGTGTGTACAGGCTGTCCAGCCGTGGGCTGGATGCTGTTCCTCTGGTGGGTATCCGCATGCTGGCCAACCAAAGGATAATTTGCTGACTGGCCTGGCCTGGCTATTAGCATGGGGATATGAACGCCGGCGCGAAGTTGGCTGCCTTGAACAAATTCAGGGCTACTCCGGCCATCATGCGCCCGACGGCTACCAAGGTGCTCGTAGTCTACGATGTCCAAGTCAAAACGCCGGAGGTATCCCAGATTGCTCTGGTCATTAACTACGGTGCGCTCGAGCGTCTTCTCGTTCTCCATTAAGACACGCCCTGATGGGACCTCCAACAGATTTACCTAAAGCCGTCGAAGAATACGCACACCGGTATGAGATTTCTCCAAAATCCAAGGATTCCGAACCACTAACCATGTCATGTGCAGCGTCGCTCCTGCTATTGCCCCCAGCTATTCTCGCGCTGGAGTTGTCGTCAACTTCGTGACGGCGACTGGCGGCGATGTGGAGATGCTGCGGTCTATAGAATGCTTCTACAAGTGCGTGTTTCGCCACCGTTCTTATGCCTGCTGTGCTGATACATTGCGCTACAATAGGATTAAATGCGTAAGTATTGGTTTAACGGCTTCCCGGCCTGAGCGATCACTGATGTTCTTCCCTGCATGTAGCCCGAAGTTCCGATGAGCCTTCGCGATATTGTTTGATTTTACGTCCCAACAACCATGTGTGTATCCCTATCAAGTCTGCTTTCCCGGTCCAAGCTATCCGTCATTTCGTGCTGCCGTATATCCTATTTAACTCACGACGCTGCTACGCGCATTCCACTGTGTTATACCCTTCCTACATCTATCCCCGATTGTCTCCTTACTACCAGCTCTTGGGTCTAATCCCGCTTGGCCTACACTGTATACTGCATAGCTTTCCACTCGTCGTAGTTCTACATGTTACGCGGCTGTTCGGTCGCGATACGGACTGTCAATAGCTTCAATGTACCATCTTCACTGCAGCTCGCTAGTTGGTGTGCGTTCCCTTCTCCCGGTCTCCATGCAAGTCGGTGGATATGGTCGATGTGCGCCAAACTAAAGAGAGCGTCAGCGTCTTGTGGTTTGGGAGCGAATACTGCAGGTACGCACTCCGTGCCAATTGTTAGTGCTTTCGTCCACTGAGAGGGCGTGTCTTCAGATGAGGTGAAGATCAAGATTTCTCCGACCTCCAGGCCGACAGCTAGCATCCTCCTGTTCCACGTGAGTCCGTTGAATCACGCCATCTGAGCAGCAGGCATCGGACTTACGTTGTGCTGCCATTCACATCAGGGGCGAAGGCGACCGCCGTTGCGGCCGCATTGACTTGAATAGTCGCCACAGCGTCCCACTTTTTCCCGTCCCCATCTGGTCGCTTCCAGACCTTCACCTGTTGCAAATTTCAGGTGAGCTGTGACGAGAAGGTGGAGCTCGCTTGACGTACTGTTTTGTCGCGAGATGCTGTGGCGAATACATCTCGTCCAGGTGCCCATGCGCAATCCCAGATGATTCGACCATGGGACTTGTCTGCTGCCACCGGTATAAAGCCGTCTGTCCTCTTGGTAAGCCAACCACAGGGTCAGATTTACGGAACTCGGCGGATCAGACGAACCTTCGCTCTTTTCAAACAGCCGCCAAGTGCGGTCTCGGGAGACAGAGAGCACGAGCGAGTCGTCCGAGCTGAAGGCAATTTGCGTCACGGTGAGGTTATGGCCGGGTAACGGCTGTCCGAAGAGCTGCCACGTCCGGGTGTCGTACACGCGAACCACGGCGTGCTCCGCTGAGGTCGCTTTGCAAGCCGTGGCTACATATTGCTTGTCATTCGACACGGCCATAGCAATAGACTGGATATGTCCAGCTTAGATGAAGGGCAGATCGTTTCTCAGAAACGCCTCACCTCATAGCCGTGCCCGTAGATTTTTTCGATCTCTGGCCATAAGGTGACGGCCGCCAATTCGCCTTCGAAAGGTCGTCGGTGCGTTCGGGCAGAGTTGAAGGTGACATTGACCTCAGCGATGGCGCTAACTGCAAGGCTTGTTCAGTCCACTGCATCCCATCCAGATTCCCTGACACACCATCGGTTAAAGCTTTGTTTGAGAGGCCAAGCGGGGGAACGGCGGCCGCACGAGGCCGTGCTTCCTGTTGAGATGCAGCATCAAGAACCAGCCGAAGACGCACGGACAATATTGATTGCGTACCGCCCCCGAATCGAGCTGCGCAACAGCAAGATTGTTGACGACCTCGACGAACTCCCGGGGTGCTTCGAATACTCGCGCCACCTTCTCATCTGCGATGCTAACGAAACGCAGAGAATCGAGGAAGGCGGCGCCGATGAGGTCATATCCGTGTACCTGGGGCCGTGCAACCTCGTGCCACACCGGGGTTTTGAGGCCATCGGAGGACGCTGTTGGAATCGCACCATGGATGCGGGTGGTTTGATCCAAGCTGGCCAAACTATTTAATCCGCGATCGCGATGACGGCCAAAGTTTGAACCCACCTAGCAGATATCAAATATTCCCCTTGCGGGCTCCAGGAGATGCTTCGCACAGGGGCACGATGTCCTGTGATCGCGCCGGCCTCTGACCACTCTTCGGCGCTCTCGGACGTGCCTTCATGGGGTAAATGGCAGCGCCATCTCCGCCAACCGCCATTCCATCCCCACGACATTGCATCTCGACCATCTGCAGCCCAGAGCCCGCCGACAAAGCCCCCAAGCCGCTGCCCACCGACGTCACCAAAGCGTTGCCGGTTGATCCACAATGTGGTCCCATCATTGGAAGACGTCAGGACTGTCGAGGGCGACCATAAGATCAGTGACGAGTCGGTGGATGTTGACAGCAAGGTTGGAGGGCTTGAGGTTGTTGACCGTGGACGCCAGGAGAGAGATGTGACTCCAGCATCATGTCCGATGAGGAGAGCATCAAATGTCACCGAGAATAACTGCGCGCTGGAAGTGCAGTCAGAGACGGCTTCGAAAGGAAGATCGAACAATTCTGACCTGCCAGAGGAAGACTTAATCGTGAGGATGTGGCGTTTCAGAGATATGGAGCGGCCTCCATCTTCGGTGTCCTCGAGGTTGACGAGAGAAGCTTCGAATGCGTCCAACAAATCATCAGCTTCTCCTGCGGAATTGTCAGATGCCCCAAGAGTTGACCGCGAGAATGGCTCGATGTTCCATAGACGAATGGTAGCATCTTGGGACCCAGAAGCTAAGATCAGGGAATCATGCTCAGCGCCCATGGGTTTGAAGGCAAGGCACTTGACCCAATCTTCGTGTCCTGGTAGCGTTGCGGCTGAAACAAACTTGGAATCTACATCAGTGTACTTCTTCTTCCGTTACATTCTCCTGGCTTACGCTGTCATCAGAACGGATCCATAGATGGACGCTCCTATCGGTAGATCCTATGGCCAGAATCGTAGCTAGTTCCGCGGCATTTCAGTCCATCGTCGAAACCGATGGAGCGTATAAACGTACCAGACGTCCCCGGCAAAGTTGAGAGGGCGAGAGACAGGGCATATCCCTTTTTCAAGTTGATACTCTGCAATTCCACTGGTGCATCTAGATTGAAAATGAGAATTTTGTGAAGATTAATAGTCATCAAAAGACGTGCCTGTGTTGCTTTGCTGGAGCTTCCATACCTTCACAGTTGCATCAGACGCGGCGGTAACGGCTATTTGCCCAAGTACCGCCAGACTTGAGATCCCAATTTTGTGGGCCTGATGGACAGCGAACGATTTCCACTGTAAACAGAATGGTATCAGTGCGAGCATTTTTGCTGGACACTACATGGGCCTGCCTGAGATTCATCGGACTTCCAGAACCTCAACACACCCTTGTCGTCTGCGCTGACGAAGGCATGATCACCAAGCCAACGCAGACATGTAACCAGACCATCGTGTCCTGGGAGCGTCGAATGCACTCCTCGATCTAGAGTGTCCTGGAGGTCAACGAATAAGCAATTCTTCTAAAGCATCTTTGTCTAGTAGCATACCGCAGCATCCCAGAGAGCGACTAATTTTCCAGAGCCAAAGGCCACGAGGTTATTCCGGACTACGTCAGCCGCTTGACAGTATCTGTTTGTTGACGCAGAGGTGTAGATGAGCTCTGCCCGAGACATGCCGGTTGGCCACCTTTATGGCTGATGCTGCACACGAGATGCCCGAGCTGCGTTTTTGCAGCTGTAGACCTACTGGCTGGTATACCCTGTAAGCTCCAAAATTTATACTGGAGTAGAGGAAGAGAAGTGGGAGGGGGGGTGAGTAGTCGTCCAAGTCGGAGTCAAGAGCTAACTTGAAGGAAGATCTCGATTCCCGATTAGCTTCGAGCGCCTGAAGTTCAGTAGAACGAAGGCGCTAAACGAGGCTCTCAACATTTCATCCACGACCTCCTAGGTCCTTGCAAGAGGGACTCCAACGCATGGGCATCCTCGGAATCGGCGTTGATATTCTTCATGTACCACGCATAGCACGCCTTCTTGGCAGCCAAACTACCTCCCGGTTCGCTCGCCGCATTCTGAGCGAGAAGGAACTTCCAGTCTGGCATTCTATCCCCCATGCGGACCACGCCAGGCGAGCGAGGTATCTTGCTGTACGGTATGTTTCATTGCTCGCTTCACTATATTTACCCGTGCTGATTCATATGTTTGCCAAGTTGGAGCATCAAGGAAGCTGCCTACAAAGCGGTCTTCCCCTTGAGACCGACTTGGAAGGACTTCACATACCATTCTTTATCCACTGACGGCCAACGCAAACCTCGGCTCGAATATCACCCCGGCGAATCCGGATCCGGTCTATCGTTGGGGCAAATCCACGCTTCTGTGAGCCACGATGGTGATTATGTATTTACCACGGTCCTCATCGAGACTCCATGAACCTTGGTTGTTACTTGTTCCCAATTGGGGCTGGCCTTCATAGTCCATGCATGAATTTGAAACGGATGCCCACTACCCGTTCTACCAGGAAGGAGCAATATGAATTGCACGAACCAGTAGGTGTCTTGCAAGAAAATTAAACGAATGTTTCGCGAATAGGTACTTATTGTTCTGCTGAAAGCCTCAAAGCTTGGCTAGAATATCTCGAGGAGATAATACGGATGTACACCAAGAGCAATTATTAAGTGCGAAGCCGGTAATGAGCGCCAGTTCCTAGCGTGCAAAAAAGGCTCAAGAATGCCTGTGAAACAGCCCCGCCGAAGGTCACTTCAACTTCGCAAATCCGACCGCGCCTTGTGAAACCGAGAACGCGGTGTATACATTCTTCATGAAGCTGTCGCATCAATCGTCAGCACTCCAACAGAGATCCAAGGGCTCAAACTTCGCACCTATCCCCGAGCAGCCAAACACCACTCCCAAGCCCGAGGTCCAACCCGGCCAATCCACCAACGCAGTCCCCGGTGTTCGAGCCAGTGGTACCAAGGTTGAGGCTACACGTCGTTAGCTCCCTATCTAGTAACACCCATGCAAGACTTACTTGTCCGAAGTAATGTGCCACCACTTCCGACCCCAGCTGAACGCGATCACAGGCGGAGAGTTGCAGGGGTACGAATACAGCCCCTGGTCCTCGTCGTATACCTTCGATCCTGGGACCGCCGCATACACCTTCTTTACGTCCGCAGGCGGGCCGTACATGATCGTCGTGCCCGAGTCGATGATCGTCTGGAAGGCCGCGATGCCGCCCACGGTCCTCCCGTTGACGTGTGCGCTCGCGCCGCCGATCTGCCAGTAGCCGATGTGCGAGGAGAGGTTGTGGTACTCGATCGCGCCGCTGTAGTGCGCGGTGTTCGTGCCGCCGACGTAGAGCTCCGAGCCATTCTGCCGAGCTTGAATGCGAAGACGTGCTCCTTCGCGGCTGCCTTGCGCGACCGCAGTCGTGAAGAACGGGTTCTGCAATGGCATAGGATAACGGAGCACGATTGGCGTCAGGTGAGCATCGCGATGATGACGTTGGTGGTGTCACTATAGCGGAATGAACAGGACTGACCTGCCCGAGGTTGGAGATCTGCGGGTAGGCAAGCCCTAGGATCCCGTCGGTGCCGCCCTCGGCCAGCTCAGAGCTCTCATCCGTGACAGCGGAGAAGTACTGGGCGGCCGCTTTGACGCCCCCAACGACGACTGAAAAATAGAGCAAAGTTTGAGCCGAGAGTCTCGAGCGGGCGAATGCGGACATAGCGAGTGCCTCCAGGCCTAGAACTCCTGCAGCAATGCTAAGAGCTGCGGCACGTACCGTTGTCGGTGAAAACGGGGCCAGAAGCCCCCGAGCCGTCCGCGTATGTGATTGTAAAGTTCCCGCCCTTCTTTGCGCCGCTCGACGACTTCGCGACGTTGTACCTGCCCTGCGCGCCGTGGCAGCCCGTGCACGACGATGCGGGCACCCAGAGGTCCGACGACCCCGTGTCGAAGTCGACGAAGAACGAGACCGGCGGTGTCCCGATCGTGATGTTGCCCGCCCACTCCTCGTCGCCGTTGAGGTCCGTCAGGGGCACCTTCTGCCGCTGGTGCAACTGCGCCTTGATGTGGTCGAGCACCGCAGGCGGCGGGATGGCGGACACGCCGTCGGGCAGGCGGCCGGTGTTGCGGCGGAAGTTGAGCAGGTTGTTGCGGTGTTTGCTGTGCAGAAGGCGGTTAGCTTGAGTTTACCCGCAGCTCTTCAGCATAAGCTTTGGAGAGGAGAGGGGCCTCACTTGGTAATCTTGACGCCGTGCTCGATGGTGGCAACATAGTCGAAGATGCCGTCCGGCCCGGTGAGGGTGTTGCGTTTTCGCAGCGGGATGGCTGTCCCGACGTCCGCCTGCGCTGAGCCTGTAACGGAGAGCAGCGCCAGCGCGAGAGTCACGAAGGACGTCTTGTACGGCATGGCTCGGCTGAAGTCCGCGTGTCAGCAGAGGAAGGGAGGCCAGAGGAAGGGACGACGTGGCTCACGCTGGCACCAGGTTTATAACGGTCGTGCTGCCGCGCACGAGGTAGGTCAGTCGCTTCCGTTCTTTCGAACCGTTAGCAGCCGGGACAGACCTCGACACCCCAGCGTCTGACGGTGATTAAGGGTTTCTTCGAGGGATCAAGCGACGCTAGCGGCAGGTCGAAGGAAGCGTACTAAAACCGACGTGCAACCGTGCCGGCGCCTTGGGAGGATGCAGTCTGGTCGAGGGGGAGAAGAACGACGTCCCATTGCGCTTTGAAGAAGACCACCCAACGGCATGCAAAGGTGAGGTCATGCCTTGAAATGGTAAGAATGAAGAACGGTTAAACGATATCTGCCCGAAGATGTGCTGCATGAAGCAGTTTAATAACATCAATATGGAGCACAACGGCGATCAGGGCCGGGACTACTGACGCGAGCATGGCTATAGCTGCAGAAATTTAGGCGCGCTTCGCAGTGGTAACTATTGGCAGGTTGTTTCCACTTTCAAACTACATTGCCAACAAAGGTCGGTGAATGGTTACACCACATCACTAGAGAGTGACATCTGGCACTCACGGGCAACAATTGGTTTCAAAGGGGGGCTCGTGCACAGGCAATAACGATGCGAAAAACACCATGCTTCAGTTTCAAACGGATCCTTTTGCCGACAAAATGCGAATTCCTGGAAGGCACCCTGCTGAAGAGAAGTAAAATACGAAGGCTTGCTGCCCAAAGCTACAGTCATAGATAGAGAGTACAGAGCAAGTCAAAGTGAATGAGCGATTAGGCGTCCATTTTGTAAGATCAGAAACCCCGACCGCGACCCCTAAAATGACGGTCTACGTGAGGCTAGAGAGTAATAAAAATATTCATCAACTCACCTGCCACGCGCACGGTATGGATTATATCCGTATGAACCTCCTCTGAACCCCCCACGATATCCGCCACGGTATCCACCTCGTCCGCGTCCACGTGCATTGAAACCAGGAATGTTTGTCCGTTTTGCCGTGACCTGTAGAGACTTCGTAAAAGCAATAATTTCCCTCGAAAACCTGAACTGACCTTGATGAGACGTCCCCGAAAGAGGGAATTGTCCATTGCAAGGGCTGCGTCGATGAAATCGGGTTCCGCAAACTCGACGTACGCATACCTGCAAGACCGGAACGACACTCAACGACGCAACAGGGAGCATGGGGGTTCAGGAACGCACCCTTTGGGGTGACCTGTGAATTTGTCACAAAGGATGGTGACCCGGTTAATGGTCCCGCACGACTGGAAGTGCTGTTGAATCTCTTCCGGGGTCGCGGAGTAGTCGACCTGTCTCGGCAGGTCAAGATGAAGTCAAAGGACACAAAACGGTCACAAACATACGTTTCCCACATATATACTCCTTGCATCTGCTGCCGCCTTTTCCTCCTCAGTCTCCATGGGTACTTGCTCGCTTCCTTGTGCGCTCTGCTCCGCCTTCTCTGCGGCCGATTGTAGTTCACGGAGTTTGTTGGCTTCACGTTCCATCTCCTCTACGCGCTTCTTCATAAGAAGAATTTCCTTCAAAGCACAATAGAGAAGAGTGAGTGCGCATACACAAGGCGGAAGGAGATGCACACGCACAGAGTCCTCTTCTTCCTCTGCATTGTCAATGATGGCGTCGGTGTCGGCGACGGGATGAGTGGGTTCTGTGGCGGCAGTGTCGGCCATGCTGAGAGTCGTCGGACAGGAAGCAACGGAACTGAAGAAGACTGAGGAGGCGGCGACGGAGGTGAAGCTTTCGCTCTCGCTGGTGGCTGCAGACTCGTGGTGGCTGCGTCACAGCGCACTCAAACTTTCAGGCACTCATCTGTGACAGCGCCGTGACCTCCCATCCACGTGTCCCCAGCGGTCCGTCGCGTCATTGGCGGGAAGTAGGTCGTGACGCGTGACGGCCGCGTCGTGTAACACCGTGCCATAGGCGCTTCAAGTTCCTCTCATGCCAGCTCCGTGCCTGAGCCCACCAACACCAGCCACAACAAACCCCAGTCACGACAGGCGAATGCAACTCATCGTGATGGATCTCGAGCCCGACAAGCACATCCGTCCGTCAGCCCCCCTCGCAGGCTCCAGGTTCCAGGGCTTCCCACTGTCCGCGCCGAGTCTAAGTTGAGGACAACGATGAGATGCGATCGCCCGTGATGGCGTCTCTCGAGTCTCATGCCCCTCTGACCTTGGCCGACTTCCGCCATCATCCGCCCCCATTCGCCACTCTGTACTTCTCAAGTCTGCGAAGGCTGGCCGCATGTTTGGGGTTGAACCCGCCGACCAGGAAACGGCGAAGCGCGCCGCAAAGGAGTGCGTATCCAGCACGTTTGTTACAGTCTCTTGTCTTGTTCTGGCTGATGCGTCGGCTAGCCTGAAGAAGGCGAAGCAACTCTGCCGTGACGGGCAATACGAGCGAGCTGTGCCCCGTTTCGTCAAGGCTCTGGAGGATTACGACAATGTCGAGCCGGTCGTCTGGAAGGCGAGGGAATTCCCTGATAAGAGACTTGCGATGAGCCTCCTCGAGATTACAGAGGCTAAAGGTATGACCCCGTTCTTAGTAAAGTATTGTTTCAGGCTGACCCCTGCCTATGCTTCTGCTTCTTATCTCATAGCGCAAGAGTTTTTGAAGAGGGACTTGGGTCAGGACGTCTTCCAAGAGACTTCTTTTGCATATGGGGAGTTCTGGGGAGTAGACGGCACTCGCCCATATATGCGTACGCTCTACTCCATTGCGTCCGTGGCGTACGGAATGGGTGACATTGACAGAGCAATGTCAGTAACTCCAACCTTGTCCCCGTCTTGCTGTTGACTGACGCGCACGATCTTATCGACAGAACCACGTCTGTCGAGATGCTCCGGCTGTGCCAAGGGGATAACATGGGACAGCGCGATTTTCTTCCGGCATTGCTCCTCCAAGTCAAACGTTACGAAGACGCCCTCTCGTTTTGTCAGATATGGTTGGACCCCCAGTTCGATGGAAGAAATCGGCCACTCGGCGGATGCACGTTCACCCCTCCAAGCCCTGAGCCGCTCTCGCAGGAAGTGATAGCCTTCCACGACAATGGTAGCAGAGATACTACGCAGTTGTTGAATGCCGCCCTCGCTTCGTTTCACCTGTATGGAGACTGCGAACAAGCGAGGCAGTATTTGGCTCTGGGGACCCACGGGAACCGTCGCATCATGAGTCAGATATGGGCTGGCTCCAGACAACCCGGTGAGTCGAGCATATTCGGCGCAATCGCTAGCCACTTTCCGTCGTATACTGACGGAGGTCGTGATTGCTTACAACGGATAGACACGCCGAGTGTGCGGGCGTACCGGACTTCCAGCCATGGCGACGACCGCGGAGATGCGCGCGACTATTTGTGGCTCCTGCAGAATTTGTGGATGGAGCCTGACGTCTGGGGCTGGGCTTCAAGGCAACAAGCCGTTAGGGACTCGGCTCTCAAGCCCTGCGCGCTCGCGGAATGTCTCGACCGCGAAGAAGAGCCGTTCCAGTACAGACGATGTGGCGGGTGTAGGGACGCATTCTATTGCAGTCCCGAGTGCCAGAGGCTGGATTGGGCGAGACATAAGCTAGGTGTGTCTCCCTATGTACCTCCTCCGAATCTTGCTCTACTGCTACGTGCGTTCGTGATGCGTTCTGACACATACATTGTTGTATAGATTGCTTCGGCTATCGTCGGACGCTCCTGGCCTCACAGGCCCACCAAGAGGCGGGCTGGGATTCCGACACAGTAGTCTCAGAGGAGGATTCAGACACGGCGATTGATGAAGACGAACCATTGTATCATGCCGGATTGTACCACTAGGCCATCGGAAGGAGAATGTACATTATCGGCCATGCCTTCAACCAAACACTACTTATGTCGGCCATAACACCGCGTCTGCGGGTACGACAACTTAGAGAGACGCGGCAAGAACGCGGTCAAGTGATCCGCGTGACGCATGGCGGGAAGTGCGCCTCAAAACTCGATCAAACGCCCTACCATTGCATGTACTACAGTACTTCACTTCTCCGGGTCCGTCAGCTTGGTCACGTCCTGGCAGACTGCGTGACAGTCGCGTAGGGTAACGGCATGGGGTGACGACGCGTTTCGAGCGCTTATGTGTTGCGGGGACTCTGCGTCTCGATCCGCAGTAACTTCTTGAGCTTATCGACCGGACCATCGTCTCGAGCCCTCTCCAACTACCACCCACAGTAGCCCAAGATGAACAAGCGTATGGGCATGGAGGCTGTCATGGGCGTAGGCGGTGGCAGGGTTTCACAGGAAGCGGCCAAAAAGTGAGTCCAGAGCTCTCGTCGCGAGATCAACGCCACAGCTCACGTTCGACATGTAGCCTTCAGAAGGCAGAGGATCTTTGTCGTAGGCGTAAGCCCGAGCAGGCCCTCCCTTATCTCTTCAAGGCCATGGAAGATCCAAACAACCTCGATGCGATCGTACAGATGGCGTTTCTCATGCCGACGTTGGATATGAGTGTCAGGCTGCTCGAGGAGGGAGAAGCTAACGGTGCGCATAGTTTGGTATGCCACTGCATTGCACCTCCTCATCGATTGTCAGGACGTACTCAGTTGCGCCAAATCCTCGGCCCGACCTGTTTCGACGACGACGATGAATATGTCGGACGCTTCTGGGGCATCATCGAAACGCGTCCCTACATGCGCGTCCTTCAGGCCATCGTGCGACTTGCTTTCGAAAACAAGGACTTTAACAAATCCGCGTAAGTCCAACGTTTCCCCGCAATCTAGATGACGGCGACCGAGCTTCACTACTTCTCTTTCAGGAACGCTATCATAGAAATGCTTCGTTTGTGTCCTGGAGATAACATGGCTCAGCGCTACTGGCTCGGTTCCGTTCTTCTCCAAGCGGGTCGTACCGCAGACGCACTGTCTTTTGCCCAAGCTTGGTTCGACCCAGAATACTATGGAAAGTGGCCACCCCGTGGGGGATGTGAATTCAGTCCTCCAAGCCAAGCTGTGCTCTCTGACGAAGCTGTCGAGAGGTTGAAGAAGCGTGGCCATACGTCCCTTCTCTACACGGCAGCGCTTGCGTCGTACAAACTCTGGGGCGATTGCGACATTGCGAAGCAGTACCTCCAATGTGCCGCTAATGTTAACCCACACGTGTTGATGAAAATTTTGGCCAGAGTCGAGCGTCCAAGTACGTCCGAACCATCTCAGATGCTGCCTCGTTTGCTTACGCCACGCATAGAGTCGCTCAACAACCTGCCACGCTCGCTCAATGGTCCGGAGGATGCGCACGATTATCTATGGCTCACGCAGGACCTATGGATGCTATCTCATATCTGGAACTGGGCGAATAATAACCCGGAGGTGAAGGCGTGCGTGCTGAAGAAGTGCGCACGCTCCACTTGCAACAACCATGAAGTACGCGCAGCGGAGTTCAAGCGCTGTGGAGGTTGCAAAGAAGTCGTCTATTGTGGCGCGTCCTGCCAGAAAGAAGACTGGCCCGCTCACAAGAAAAGTATGTCCGCTTGCCCCAATTTCATTGCTCTGCCGCCTCAAGCGGACACCACGTGATGTCTCGCCGCTGAACCCGTTTCTGTCTGTCGTTGACTGTTTCTAGAGTGCAAGGAGCATCAGAGCCACAAGGACATCTTGAAGGCCCTTATGAACGGTCGCAGGCCGCCACGTCCAGATGATACCGATGCACCCATCATCGCGTCCGCCGACTTCACCGCCGATGGGATCGCCACGGCTTTCCATTAAGCAAGCTTCCAGGCTTCGGCGCCGGACGAACGTTTGAACTCTCGCGGAGAGTACCTGTGCTATCCTCCCTTGGGACGGCCGTTTTCACGCAACTCACTCTTGTGGAAAGTTCGCGCCTCAGACGTCAGGAGAGTTTGGACCTCGGAAGAAGCGAACGCCGGCCGTCGCTGCAGCCCCAATCTCACTCCCATTGCCCCATTCCCATGCCAATCTCCTGACATGGGGCTTGGAGATGCTTTTAGTGCGGATCATCGGCGTGATCTTCGGCGTGCGCGCGGGCGTGCCTCGACTCGGGAGGTGACTCTAGCAGCGGGCCCTGCAGCGTTCCAAGTAGAATCGTGCATTCGCCTCTGGTAATCAAAAGGGACCCCTTCCATGCGCACGCAGGCGGTCGGAGTCGGGAGAAATAGGGCTGTGTTCGAACTCTCCGTGCGGATCAGGCAAGAATCTCTACCGACCTCGCGCTCCGTCACCCGTTCCGTGAGCGGGACTCACGGGTCGGCCTCGGAGTTGATGGTTATCAGCTCGTGGACTATCTGTGCCGCAACACGGAAGCACGGGTGTGGGCGCTCCGTGCCCGTGTTCCGATAGCGCGTACGGCCTGAGGGCAGGTTGGTGCGGAAGACTGCGCTGGAGCCTGTACGTCCCAGCACTAACTCTATGCGTTGCTACCGCATCCGCCAGGTGCGGCCCAGGAGAAGCGGCTCCCATTCCGTATGGCGTAATGCGTACGGCACCCCCTGGGCTGCCTCGCGACACGGATGGATCGCGATCGCGCTGCTCCTGCGAACGTTCTCGCTCGCGCGTACGCCCTTCGTGCGTTCTCGTCTCGGTGCGTGTGCTCGTCCTCGTCCGTGCCCTGCTATCATCCGTGTCTCGACTATTCCACCCGCCTATAACGAGCACTCCCTGCCCCACGCCCACCTTCCGGGGATCTGGGGTGCTCCCATATCACATCTCGCATCCTCTAGTGCTCCGGCGGGGCTGCATCATCTCTCCCTCGCCGGCTGCGGCCACCGCTTCTCACTCGGTCGATGACTCGAACGCGTTGGCTGGGTGACTGGGACAGTACCCCGTCGCAGTCACGGCTATTCAGTCAGCGTCCACCGATGGCGCGATAGGCAACCGTGCCCTTGACCGCTATCGGAGGTACAGCAAGTGCCCTCTCCGAGGATGACGCATGACGCAAGAGCCCTGCGCAAGAGGTGCTATGGCGTACCTATCCGCTCCTGAGCCGTCGCGCAGGCAAGCTCGCCGACTGTGCCGACTGACGCTCCGAAGCGTTCGAGAACCCGCGCAACCGCAACGGTGCTACAAATGCTCCGTCTCCGTCATCCCTGACAGAGCAGACCCGTCTCGTCTCGCTGCTCATTGCCCTTCTCGTGCGCTGTCTGGTGCGTGAGTAACGCGTCGGCGAGAACCCCGCGCGGCCTACTGCACTCGGCCGGAGATCTGGGGCAGGAGACATAGAGAAGAACAGGATGCGATGCGCCCCCAAGGGAGCTTCGTGCGCATGTACGTGTCGATGGAGGGTTCTAGCACTTCGCGCGCGGTTGGAGTGCCATCGGAGTTGCAAGAACAGAACGCACCTCGAACGTGTCCGGCCAATCCACGTTCACAAAAAAACACAGTTCCCCGGCACACCCTTCTTTTCCGACCCGTCGCGAAGTGGTGCCTTGAGCCGCCCAGCTGCCGCTCCGCCCGCCTGGCCTGGGGTGAATTGTCCACGCGTGCGCGCGACATGTTCATGTTTTGCGATCGGGTTACCACATCCAGATGTTTACGATACCTTCTGCCGCGGCAGCCCCTTGCATCATGCCTAGCTTGTACGTTCGAAAGGAAAGAAAATCAATCCCCGCGTTTCTTTTTCGCGTTTCCTTTTTGCACGCGCGCGAGCGGGGTTTATCACAAAACGCCGGAATTGGGAGCGACGGTGGAGCAGCGTGCTAGGGCAACTCCAGTTGCCGTCCTTCGTGAAGCCCGGCCTCGCGATCGACGCTTGCGCTTGCGTCGAGCGGACTCCGAAAACTACGGACCGGCAAACACGCTTCATGCGGCACTGGGCGGGAGGATTATATTATGCATTGGCTGTCTAACTACAGTAGCGTACATACAGGGTACGATACACGGTGGTCGACGGCGTACAATGTGATTGGATGCTCCGGAAGTGTACGGGTGGAAAACGGAATCGGAAGGAAACATGACTACATGAATGGAGAGGGGGAGGGGTGAATTGTGACGAATGGTCATGGGAAGGGGGCGGAGCAGAGCGGAACGGAGGATACGTGCATGAGGAGTGCGCGAGGGCAGATTAAGTTAAAGTGAAGATGGAAAACGTAGAGCGAGAGTACACTACCGACTATGTGCGAGGGTTGATGTAGCATGCATGGGTGAATGATGGTGACAGAGAAGACGGGAGACGATAGGATGCTGCGCAGAGAGATTATGGGCGAGAAAGGCCTGAGGTGTGAGAGGACGAGACAACACTCGGGAAAGGATCGGGCTACAGAAATTCCGGGACAGGGCAGAGGGATGACGGAGAAACGGACAGTACGCGAGGGGTTGGACGATAAGGTGGGGGAGCCGAGAGCATGATAACATATACTGTACGAAAGCAAACCGGTACCAGACGGTAAACGTCATTAACGGTATAACGGGGGATGCGGGTATAGCCACTATTGGGCTGAATCAAACCGAACGACATCGAGCGGCGTAGGTGGCTGTCGAGTCAATAAAATACGCGCCGCAGACGACGACGCAAAACGGGAACGAGCCATGGGGCGATTAATTTGTGAAGATGGGTGTTGAGAAGCGGCACCGAAAAATATGGCCGCGAGGCATAGCCTGAGACGGCTGATTCGCGCAGCTGTAGCATGTGGGGAGATTGAGAAACTGGAGGGTGACAGCATGGTCTGAGGCGAGTCCACACTTTTTGGGTCTAGGAACCTGGCTGGGCACGAGTCGAGATGAGCGGGAATGGGTGTTGAGAGGCGTATATGAGTAGTTCGCTCGAATCGTCGACGTCGCACGTCAGCTTGAGGTCGTGTAGACGGCATGGGGATCGAAAAAGGCGACGGAGCAGACGAAGAAGGATATGGGAGCGCTCCGCCACGGGGAAGAAGAGGCAAGGACGAAGGTGACGAAGCGCTCGAGAGACGCACCGACGCGAGTCCCCAAGTGAAACCCCGCCCTTCCCACCTCTCCCCATCCCATGCTCCAATGACGGGCTTAATACGACCAGTCCAGGAAGGCGCCATCGAAGTCGTAGTCGCGATCCTCCAGGTCGTCATCCTCAGCCTCATCCTCAACGTCGACGATGGCCGGGCTCACTGGAGGAGTGATCCACTCCTTCTCCTCGGCTTTGAGCGGGGACGATGACTGCTTGGGACGGGACTGCCAATGTATGCCCGCGAGCTCGAAGGCAATCAGGCGCGACATGCTTGAGAGCGTCGACGCGATGCGCGAGTAAAACGCCTGTGAATGGCCGGGGCGCGAGTCAGCTCGCTCGTTTGTGGGGTATTCCCAACACAATCACTCACCAGGTCAGGCAGATCCCACAGAGCGCGTGTCGTCATGAGGCGCAGACAGACAAGGTTCGGGAACGCGATGGCGAGGACTTCGAGGAGCTGTGCGGGTGGTGCGCTAGTGATGGCACTCATTACCTGCATTTCGTCGCTAGCGGTTGGGAAGCGAGTCTGTGCTGAGGGTCCGATCGAGAGCACCGCCCGCGTTGAGCGGGTGGAGGTGAGCCACGACTCATCCACGGACTCAGCGCTTGGCGAATCGGCGGGGAGGAGGTCAAGAGTGAGGTCACCGAAGAGGTGGACGGCCTTCAATGGACGGGAGACGAGGGTGGGAAGGAGATGTGCGGGCCCAGTGTAAGCTTCGAGAAGGGGTATGTGTGACGGGGAAATGCGAACGTGTTGAACGGGTGGGGTGGCATGAGCTGCGGCTGGTGCATCGGGGTGGGGGTGGTCAGGTTGAGGTTCGGCATCGTCATCGGAGGGGACGGAGGAAAGGGTGAGGGAGATAAGAGATGGAACCTGGCCGAGGAAAGAGGCAAGGTGGGGATCGAGCGGGAAGTTACAGGTCAGATGTTCGAGACGCGGGTAGAAGGCGGGCCCGGGAGTGGGGGACTCGCTCGACTTCTGGCCGTTCTCGCCCTGGGGTGGTGTGAGAATCCAGCTGGTGGAAGCATCGACGTAGAGCGCGAGGCTCTGGAGATTTGTCATGAGGACAAGCGCATGCTGAAGTGCTGAATACGTCGACTGGACGGGTGGCTCTGTGTCGTCGAGGTGGACGGATAATGTGCGGACGAGGATGGTGAGGTCAGGGCGAGCAGCGAGAAGATGGACGAGGCCGAGGTTGCGTGTGTATGCGGATAGGGATAGATGACGGTAGAGGAGGCGGGTTGCGCCTGGGTTGAGGGCGGCGCAGGTGAGAGCGGTGGCTGCGAGGGCGGAGTGGTTGTGCGCAAGGGGCGCGAGGACGGCATCGAGGAGCTCGACGGGGAGAGCGGCAAGGGCGCTAGCCATGGGGGGCGAAAGGCAACTGGGAGGAGTCGACGGCGGCAGGGGCGTTATATAGTGGAAAAAGGAGGAGGAAGAAGGCTGGAGATGTGGCCGAGAGGAGAAGGCGAAAGGACGGACGTGGAGGAAACGGAAGAAAAATAACGAGATGACGAATATATCGGGGAGCGTTCTCGGAGGCAAGCGCAGAAGACGGCTGTCCTGGGCTGCTTCTACCGCCTACGCCCTGCCGCTGCGCAGGCGGGCGAGGTCCTGAGCCATGGCCCCGTCTATCTTCTCCGCCTATGAAATCACCGCGTTTGTCCCGTCGACGATCCCCCCATCACCACACACACGTGACCTCTCCCGTTCCTTCGAAATCCTGCCTCCTTCTACTGACCCTCTCAACTGACTCCAGCCTCTCCCATCCTCCACCTTCCCTCCAGACGCTAACCTCCGACTTCGCCCTCGATCTTCCCAAGTCTTACATCCTCCGACCGCACACCTGCCACGTTTCCTGCTGCCGACCCGCCTACCTCCCTACCCTCATCATCGCCCCACTGCGATCGCAACAACCATGACATCCTTGGCTCCCCGTCCCTGCGTGCTCAGACTCAAACGTCCACAGCCTCTGTCGTCGGGCCATTCTTCTTTCTCCCTTCGCACATCCATCACGGCCGGCCATTCGCCATGCCATCCCACTGGGACGCCGACGACCGATTCCACGAGTCTCGAATCGTCGTCCGGAGCCAGCTAGAAGCCTTCTTATTCTTGTCAAACGAGCCACAAGTGCCACTCGTGCACTTTGTCAGTACGTCACTTTCCTTGTCCCTCACACGACTTGACGTGCGCTGCCCACGGTCGTTCTTCAATTTGCTTCCACACATGTAAGTAGGTATATTTCGTCCTGCCGCCGATCAGAGATTAGTCGTGTGGCACGACGGCGTTGTCGAAATGCTGCTTTGTTTGCGTACCGGGAGTAGTCGTGTAGGAGTGCAATATAGATAGACCATTCCCAACAAGAGCAGGTCCTGAGACTGCCGTGAACTTTGTGCATCTTCGGGTCTTCGAGCAAGAACACGACGCGCGTCGCGTCCTCGCCCTCGATCGCGCTGGAATTACCCGGGCGTCTACTCTGTCACGTGGCACGCGTCGCTTTTCGCTGTGCTGGTGCTCGTTGGCGCAGATGGTCTCCCTCCCTTCACCGTCTGCTGGCGTGCCTCTCCCACCATGCTCAACGTCTTTCGAAGATGTACTCAAAGGCTCATGTCCACCGCCGCCCAGCCCTATCCTTACTCTAATGCTGCCATCATCCCCCCTCCTCCTACTGTCCCAGCCCCCGAGCCAACAAAGGTTGGCAAGGGACTCATGGCCCACCTCACTCAACGTCTTTTGACCCCCGAGAAGCTGCAACTCCTCGCCCGCTTCGGAAAACGACACCCGGAACGTATTCTGCCCGGCTCCGTCCTCCAAGTCACCACAAAGCACGCCCCGACCTCCTTCACTGGCGTCCTCCTCTCGATACGCCGCCGCGGTGCGGACACTTCCTTCCTCCTCCGCAACGTCATCAACCGTACGGGCGTCGAGGTGCAGTTCTTCGTGTGCTCTCCACACGTCAAAGCCATCAAGGTCCTAATGCGCGCCGGCGGCAACGGCACCGAGGGCAGGGCGGGCCCCAGGATGCGCAGGGCCAAGCTCTTCTACCTTCGTGATGCTCCAGACAAGATGACGGCCATCTCGGCGGGCCTGCGAAAGTAGCGCGGCAGCCGTGGCGCCCTGTCCGAGGGCACATCGTCGGCAGAACGCTAGTGGACGCCTTGGCGTTGGGGGGTAGGAGGAGCTGGAAGTAGGAAGAGAGGCTAGAGGTACGTGGCCTGTCCCACTCTGGATCTCAGCGAGACGCTGACGTTTGGGGCACAAATGTGCTATTTGGATCCCCGGTGTCGTTTTCTGTCGTTCTCGTTCGCTTGTCCATCTCCATTCGTTCGTGGGCGCGCTGGTTGGCTGGCTGGCCGCTAATGTTCTTCCGCGCTTCCGTCTGGTCGTTGGTCACGGCGCGACATCCGGTACTCGCGTCCGCGCGGCTGCATTCTGGCAGCATAGATTCGGGCGGTGGGAGAACTCCAGCTTGTAGGGTGAGGGCAAGAGCGCGCGCACGGTAGTCACGATTCATCGACAACCCCCGGAGTGGAGATACAGATAGATTCGTGCGCTGGGGTCCGTCACCCGTCCGACGGCAATGCATACTGTTCCATTCATCGTCCCCCACTCAAAACGGCAGCTGACCCAGCGGATCGGCTACCACAGGAACGTCCAGAGAGTTCCGGGCGCAGAGCGAAGTCCGCTGGGACCCTTCGCAACGATCGCGGTTTGCCTCTTTGCAACCGTCTCCCTCCCTGCCTCTTCCGCGAGCTTATGATGCCTCTCTCCCTTTTGGTCTTGGACAGCACCATCCCCAGACGCAGCTGATGGATAGGAGCGAGCCCGGTGACCAGACAACTGTGTGCGCTAGCGTCATCGGCGGCGCGTCCGGCCTTTCTGCGACAGGCTTCCAAGACGCATCCTCGCCCGGGATCGATGCGACGATTGGCATCTGCCAGAACGCGTGGTTGCCATCCTCGGTTGGAACACCACCCCTAGATTCTTCGCTACTCCGGAGCCGAATCTGCGTAGACGTTCAGCTGCTGCAGCGGACATGAGAGGCACATCAGGGAGCAGGCGACAAATATGAACGCCGCTAAGTAGGGGGTCATGGGGAAGCGTCGACTGCGCCACGGCGTGGCTTGCGAGGCCAAGCCTTATAGAGCGGCATAACTGAATGGCGAACCGCTGGACGCTTCCCGTCTTCCGAGGGCGAAACACTTGCTCTATTGCTCACGCCTTCACAAGGTTGGAGGGGCTGCCCTCGATGGGGCAGGCGAGATTACCGCGAGTAACGTAACGCCGTGGGCCGGCGGTGTGGCAGCTGGGGCATCGGGTCAGTCATGGTGAGAGGATGCTTCCGCGAGCGAGAGATCGATGAGGTCAGGCCAGGCGGGGAAGAGCTGGTCCTGTGGTCTGGCTTGGAATTACGATCGAGCCAGATCTGTGCGTGTGTGCGTGTGCGGGGTAAGACGCTCCGCGGCTCGGGCGGTTAGGTTGTCGAGATGAAAAGGACGCCTTCTCAGCGCGGCCTTGTCATGGTGGTGGCGGTTGGGGTGGGTTTGGCGTTCAGGAGGAGGAGTCGGTATGTGCACAGTGCCGACGCACGGGTGCGCTGGGGCGCGCTGGCTGGGGTAACTTAAAGACAGTGCAAGGCTGTGAGTTGAATGACTTGTTTCAATGACAGACAATCCGAGTCGGTCGTCGGCCGATGCTTAGTACTATGTAAGTTCTACTTACTGCATGCGCACACGAGTACTTTCGAGAGAAAGCGGGATCCCAGTCATCTGGCACGTGCAACCGGCTACTTTGCAGCATGTGAAGTTTGGGGAAGGTCTCACAGCCGAGGGTGTGTGTGCGCATTAAGTCCGTGGGTCGAGGATGCAGGGACCTGGGAGAGAGGTGGTGCATCCATATCTGCCCAAACGATATGATGAACGCGTCACTCGTCCGTTCCGAGTGCTCCGTGCGGTTATCGTATGACATGGAGCTGTAAGCCTGTACCACAAAGACGCGAGTGGCTGCCGGGGAGATCGTGGAAAAGCCAGTGCTGTGTTCAGGAGTCCTTACGGAGACATGGACCGGCAGGCGTAGTGGCCGGTGAGCCATGGACGCTGCGGCTATTAGGGGATGCTTTGAGACCTGTAAGAAAGAGGCGAGCTGAGAACAAAGACATGGACCAGGGAATGGACGCTAATAAGACACCAATGCTGGCAAAGAATAGCGTTGACCGTAAGAGTGACGGAGAGGAGGCAGGCGGACTGGAGTGGACGTTGGCGCCTGGCGGCGGGGAGGAAGCGCTGGAGTGGGCGGGAAAGGGAGCATCTGGTAGAGATCTCTCCTCGGATTTGGCAGGACGGCGAGGGGCCCGCTTCTTGTCCTCACATTCCACTTCATATATACTCTCTCCTGCTTCCTCCACCATGACCACCGAGTCAAATCCGTCACCCGATTCTACCGACAACCCCCCTGCTTCGTCTCAACCATCTCTCCCGCCCTCTGGAATGACTATCGCCCACCCGCCAAAGAAGAAGCGGGTCGACGACCAGGGGCCTCTCCCACCCGACCTCGGCACAAAACCCATCCAGCTACAGCGCAGACGCGTCTGGCGTGCATGTGAATCATGCAGGTACGTTCGTGCCCCCTTCTATGCTCATGATCGTCGTTCCCGGTCGGGTCTCAATCATCTTTGCCGACTTCCTGCAATCCCTCCTTTCCGTTCCGAACACTCTCCGTCTCTCCTCTTCCGTCGTCTTCCCAAGTCCAGATCTGATCACTGACACACGTTTGCTCCGCCTTGTCTAGGCGCAAGAAGATCAAGTGCGACGGCGTGGAGCCCACATGCTCCCAGTGTGCGAGCTCCAAAAGTCAATGTACGTGGCTGCAGACCAAGGACAGGGCTGCTCTCAGCAGACAGTGAGTCATCACTTTCCCATGTACAACCACAGATCCTCAGCAAGACCCTAGCTATGTTCAGGAACTCGAGGCCCGTCTCCTGCACATGGAGGGCCTCTTTCAGCAGGTTGCACCGATTCTTGAACAGGTTAGCCAAGCTACAGGGCTCGACCTCACCGCGATCGCCTCAGCGGCGTCCAATCTACAGGCCACGTCTGCTCCGGCACAGACGACAGTGGGTTCTATGCCGGATATCATGCAGTCATTCCTCCCCCGCATCCGCGAGGGGCATGCCATCGGAAGTCGATCCGATAGCCGGAGCACGAGCGGCCATGGCTCGGACGACGAGCCCGCCGTGAAGATGGAAGACGAGGTCTCAGACGCCCTCGGCCAACTCGCCCTTGATGAGCATGGCCACCTCCACTGGATTGGTAACTCGTCGACAATGTCGCTGATTCAGCGACTCAAGGAGGCGACAACCTCTCCACTCCATCGCATCTCGCCCATGGAGGAGGACCCGCTCGCGCCGGGGCCAAGCGTGAACAAACTGTATTTCCCCGCAAGCGTGTACTTCGGGAAAGTCAGGGCCCTCCCCAAGGCGGAGGAAGTCGAGTACCCTGAGCGAGACCTTGCAGACAAGCTCGTGCGCAGTTGCTTTCGATCTACCCAAATTGGTGCTAACGGGCGCTAACATGCCTCCAGGTCGACGCCTACTTTGCACGTTTCCACTTCCTCATGCCCGTGTTGGATCAACCGGACTTCATGCGTCGATACCGGTACCTCATGGACAATCCGACAGACCCCCAGTTCATCCGCTCCAATGCGCCTTTTGTGGCGCTTGTGTGCTCCGTGTTCGCCGTGGCGTCTCGCTTCGTGGACGATCCCCGCTTGACTACCCCCGATAATCTCGACGAAGCTGGCATGGGCATGGTTTACCATGAACGGTATGCTCCCCGGATTTTCGCGGGCTACTCGCGGTATTTGGGGCACGACGGCAGCTGACTTCTCGTTCATCTCAATACAGTGCGCTTATCTTGCATTACATTAGTGCTGCCTCGATGCAGGTCGAGCATGTTCAGTGCTTCGTGCTGATGTCATCTTTCCTCTGCTCCGTCAACTGCCTGCCCCAGGCGTGGCTGCTTGTTGGACAGGCCGTGCGCGCAGCACAAGACATCGGTCTCCACGTGAGTAGCCACACACTTCCACTCCCCGTCTCGTGCTCATGCCTGCCGTAAACCCCGTACTACACACCGCACAGCGCTCCCCGAGGCGACTTCTCATCACCCCGATCGAGAAGGAGACACGTCGCAAGATCTGGTGGGGCGTGTACACGCTGGACCGGATGCTAGCCCTCGCGCTCGGCCGACCCCTGGCGATCGAAGATACTGATTGCGACGTGGAGATCCCCGTCGACCTCGACGATGAACAACTTCCGCAATACTTCGCAGGCGCTCTCCTACCACAGGGCCAGATCACCCTCATGCGAGGGTATGTCGAGCTCATCTCGCTCTACAGGATCGCGGGGCGGGTGCTGCGCGAGGTCTATGCCCTTGACAAGTGTAGGGACAACCTTGAGATGGAGAAGCGGAATGAGCTGCAACGATCCGTGGAGACCCTCGACCGCCGGCTTACCAAGTGGTGCGAAGACCTTCCAACGGTCTTCAAGTCCAACCCTGCCACAGAGAAGCAGGTGTCCATGGCAGCTGTCTTGTGCAGCCACTACTATTCCATACTCACCACCCTCCACCGGAACTTCATGCCGGTCAAGGGTGAGCAGCCCTTCGCACCCAAGTCGACAGCTAAGGCGGTCTCGACGGCTCGTGCCTGCGTCCGCCTTGCACCCTCAATCAAGAACGTCGTTCCCCCAAGCCATCATCTCACGTTCTTCGTCCAGAACTTGTTTAGCTCGGCGGTGATCATGCTGCTCTACGCGATGCGCACTACCGAGGCCCAGGTCGCGCAGGTTGTGCTCGGGGAAGCACGCAGCTGTCTGACGGTGTTGGAGTCGTGGGAGGGACAATGGCCCGGAGCCCGAAAATGCAAGGAACTCCTCGAGGATCTGACCGCAAAGGCCTGCGAGGCGATCAGGTCCGCGTCGAATGGCCTGCCGCGGGGTTCGACTTCCGATTCCTCGTCATATTCCGCCGCCGGCACTTCGGGTCAACCTCCGTCAACTTCGATCCATCCTGAGGGTCGCTCGCACGTCACATCTGCGTCTATCTCCGGCCCTGTTCCCGAACGCCTCATTAGAGGCAAGCCTCGAAGGAATCGGTCACGCGATGTCCCCCTCTCGCCTCGCAACGCGCACGCCCCTTCGCAATTCCGTTCGGACTGTGAGTACTTCCCGCTTGCTTGCTGCGGCTTCGCGTCTTCCTTCGGGAAGATCAGCCGTTGCTGCCTAATTGGTGCCATGTGATACTGACGTCCGATTCGCTCCCCCATGCTCGTTCCTGCTTCGTGCGTCTTCCGCGACTTCGTCGTGCGGTCCCATACCACGGACAGCGCTGCGTGCTCGGTCCACGTCCCGGAAGCGTCCACATGACGAGGACCTGTTCCAAGATCAGTACGGAAACAACGCTTTGGGGCTTCCAAGTTCGTACCCCGGGCGCTCCACTCTCGTTGGGAACATGAGCGCACACGGCTCACCCGGCTCCGCCAACGGCCACCCTTCGCCCCCAGGCCCACCGCAGAGTACCATCGACACCGAGGCTAGCCCCCCAATGATGCACGCTACCGTGGCGTATCCGTCTGGACCGCTCAACCTCCCCCATTCACCGACGGTGCAGATCCCGAGCCAGCGCTTCGACGAGTACAGCTTCGGATTGGCGAGCCCTACGACGGACAAGTGGACGAGCCCCGTGGTCGACGGGAGCGAGCTCAAGTTCTTTCCGTCCGACACCCATTCCCAGGGCAACCCCTCCGCGTTTGGGCAAGGGCACTCGCGGAGTTTCTCGGGCCAGCTTCCGGGCCTCGACCCCACGTCGCCCTACCTGAACAACTTCGATGGGAGCGACTTTGGCAGCGGCAACGGGATGGGTTTTGGGGGTGGTTCTAGGTCTGCTGCTTCTGGTCCTGGGGGCACGGGCACGACGCCCCCCTCCGCCGGGTTCGTCGCGCCGGGCCTGCCGTTCCACGGGTTGGACTTCATTCGAAATTACGACCCATCTGGGAGCGCAAGCGCGGGGCCTGCGGGGTTCAGCGACCACGAGTGGCAGAATTGGCAGAACTCGTTCGACACGTTTGGCGTCGACCCCGAAACGGCATTCACGCTCGGCGGCGACTTCACGACCGACGGGACGTGGGGCAGCGCGCAGTAACACAGCGAAACAACAAGGAGTGCGATCCTGGGCCGGCCTCCGGACGCTGACGTTGACGCTGACCTCCCCTCGGCCTCTCGGTGGTTCTAGCTGTTTTTGTTGTGGGTGATAAATGTTTGGTTCCTTGACGTGTACCACTGTAGCATCTCTATCCCTGTCTGGGTCTTGACGTGGCCCCCTACCGCCATTTTGCATTCCACTGGTCCCTGACCCATGTCATCGCGGCTTCCCTGTCTCGGCACCTACCCAGCTTCATATTGACTGTACAGTATGACTTACGAAGTATGTTATCCACGCGCTCGATTTACTCCCGCTCTATTTGTCCATCCTATCCCACCCATCTGACCTCCCCTGATCTCGCGTTCTGTCCATCTGTCGAGTCGCCGTCCGTCTCTTGCCGCATCTCGATTTCATGTTGTTTTCGCTCCGCCAAGCACATTGACGATGCTGTCTCTCGCGTTGTATACCTACCTACCTGTACTTTTTATTTCCTTCCGTCTACGTCCGTCTTACAGTACGGAACTACTAATGGCTGCTGCGGACAGACTTGCTCTCCCCTGACTTCTGGCATTGCCCCATGTAGCGGTACCGGTACCTCACGACCACGATGCTGCATCCCATACGTTGCGTCCCACGATCGACTGACTGATTCTATTACTTAGTACTTGCTCATCTGTGATATTATCCTACCTTGCTCTAGCTGTGATTCTACGAATGTATCCCAAACCGTTACTGTGCATTTCCTCGACCGTACGTCGGCGATCGAGCTGCGTACTGATCACGACCTTAAGCTTGGAATTGACGCGAGGAGGAATGACAGGAAGACTCGTCTTGGTCTTCTATCTTCGACCATCCTCTACTCACTGTACTTACTATGTTTTACGCGCTTACATACTGTGCTTGTGAAAAGCTTCAGGTGATCCAGGAGGGCTGCGCGCGCAGCCTGTGCCAAGATGGTGACCACGGTCTCGGCGGCTACCGGGCACTCGGTATAGCCGGTCCGGTTTGTCAGTGCTGTTGGAAGTTGTGGCATTTACCCCACACTCTTCGTGCGGTCGTCCACATCCTCCCGTTCCACGAACAGGCTTACTTGTCGCATCCCAGATTGCACCAAAATGGCGACACACCCAATTGTACAGTATACCTCTCCGTCGTCATGGGCTCTGGTGCGTGTCATGTGTCGACTTGTCATGAGAAGCATGGAGCTGAGCTCGGCTGGTGGTGGGACGTGGATGTGTAGATTGAGGACAAGATGTCTCCTTTTGCGAAGGAGACCCTTTCAAAACTTATCAAGTTCCTGGAGGCAAGTCTCACCCAACCATGTACTGTGTCTTCAAGTTGAACGGGAACGCTGTCGACGCGGCAGGACGAGGTCTACCCTGCGGCGCGTGTCGCGCATGCCCAGATCCCAGCGGACCCAGAGGCGCGCTGGAAGATAGTCATCCCCGTCATCGCCGACCTCAAGGAGAAGGCGAAGAAGCTCGGACTTTGGAACCTCTTCCTCAGCAAGGCACACTACCCACAGTTCGGTGTTCCCCTCACGAACCTCGAGGTACGCATGCCGTTTCGAGGAGCACGCTCCCTCACATGAAGGTTCTAACTTACAGCGGTAGTATGGTGTCATGGCCGAGCTTCTTGGCCGCGGCGGGGCTATCGCGTCGGAGTCCGTGAACTGCTCTGCGCCCGACACTGGAAACATGGGTGCGGTGCTCTTTCCGGCGTTTTGGCGCAGAGGCAGAAGACAGCATGCTAACGTGCTGCCTTATGCGCAGAGGTTCTTGCACGCTATGCGTCGCCTGAGCAGCAAAAGAAGTGGCTCGTTCCCCTTCTCAACGGCGAGACTCGGTCCGCGTTTGCTATGACCGAACGTTTTGGTGCGCATGTCGCCAGCATGCACTCCGCCTTGAGGCTAACGTTGTGCGTAGTCGCTTCGTCGGATGCAACCAATATCCGGACTACCATCCGCCAAGAGGGCAACGAGATTGTCATCAACGGCCACAAATGGTAGGTGTCGTCTCTAATTGCACCAACGTTTCGGACATAACTGAATTGTATCTACCAGGTATATCAGTGGGCAGGAGATCCACGATGTGCGCTCCATCTCGTGCTCGGTAAGAGCGACCCAGAAAACAAGGACAAGTACAGGCAACAGAGCATCGTCATTGTCCCGGCGAACGCGCCGGGGGTGAAGGTTGTCCGCGCTATGGGTGTATTTGGTTACGACGACGCTCCGGAGGGTCACTGTGAGGTTATCTATGAGAACGTTCGCGTTCCAGTAGAGAACCTCGTTTACGGCTGGGGAAAGGGCTTTGAGATCATCCAAGGCCGCCTCGGGTATGTTCGCTTGACGCCTATTACCGAAAGACCGAAAGACCAGTGCTGAGACAGTGCATAGACCGGGCCGTATCCACCACTGTATGCGCTCCATCGGCGCAGCGCAGCAAGCACTGGATTTGATGATCCAACGTGTCACGAACCCTGCGAAGAAGACGTTCGACAAGTACTTGTACGAGCACGGTATATATTGCTGGATACCTGCTCGCCCATATGATTCTCACTCCATGTTTTCCAGGCACTGTCATCGCCGACATTGCAAAGTCGCGCGCCGAGATCGAAGCTGCTAGATTGCTGGTGTACAGCGCGGCTCTGCAGATCGACAAGGCGAATGCTAAAGGCGCGCTCAAGGAGATTGGCATCGCCAAGGTGACATTCAGGCTATCGTAATTCCGAAGTATCATCATTCATACCATTCGTGCAGTTCGTCGTTCCGTCCATGGCCTGCCAAGTCATCGACCGCGCTATCCAGGCGTATGGCGCTGAGGGTGTCAGCCAAGATACCCCCCTCGCCGCCATGTACGCTGGTCTGCGCACCCTTCGCATTGCTGATGTAGGCTTTCTACATTCCTTTTGCTATTGTGCAGCCCTCTCACACGCCTGGTACTATTAGGGCCCCGACGCCGTCCATATCCAGCAAATCGGCCAACGCGAGCTTACCCGTGCGGATGCGCTCCTCAAGCGCCAGGAGGAAATCCGTAAAAAGGAGAAGGCCCTGGCAGAGCACTACAAGGTCAAGGCGCATCTGTAGGGGATCCGTGTCGCAGGCGGTCAATAGTTTGACCGCGTACGGAGGCGGACTGGAAGGATTGCTTCATGTTAATTGCATAATCGCACATGCTATGTCAAGGTAGGATACCCCGTACACAAAGTGAGCTCTCTTGGTGCCTATGGCACAAGATTTGGACATCAAATGAGCCCCTGAAGGCTCATTCAGGAAGCTGAATAGGAAGTGTTATGCGAAGTCGTATGGAGGGGCAGTCCACGAGTCATAATTTATGCCCTGCACGGTTCAACAAGGGTAAATGAAACGGTATATTAACATGAACATCACCAGGTCACCACCAGCCACAATGACGTCCCTATAACGTAGGAATTTCCATGAAGCCCTGTACGACCTTAAGAAAGCCGGGCTGAGAGTCTTCGTTCGGACCCTCACTACCTCGCCGTTACGGTAGGGGCTGGCGTCCAGTACGTCGATGAAAATCTCAGCACCCTTTTTGTTTGCATAGAAGCCATCTTCTCTCAGCCTGCCGTCGTCATAGTGAGGCTTGTAAGTCTCTATGTCAACCCAGTCTCGGTCCCCGTCGTCTTCGATGACACCTTGAGTGGAGCTCTTACAGACGTACCTATGGACAAACCAGTGCTTCCACAAAATCAGAATAAAAGACTATTTCGCTTGTGACCCCAATGCGTCGAATACCCACCTTGACTTGACACTCAGAGCTGCAGTAATAGGTCTTCGCATCCCCGCGACATTCGCCACCACACTTCCGAAGCGCATGACGGTCGATAGCCTGGATGCGGCACCCGTCCGCCGCACACAGGTACCGGACACCTTGGCTAGCCGCTTGAGCTCCTCCGCTGTCTGTTTCTGCACGTATTCGCCGTATACCTTCCATAATGACGGAAGGTACTCGCGTTCGGCGAACATGGGTAGCGTCCGCGCATCCACTCCAGATCGCTGTTGAAAGGTCGACAGCCAGTAGGCTACCCGGAGAACTATGGGAGGCAGGAAGTCGATTCGTGCGCAGGCGTCGGCATGGAGGGCCATGTGGGGGAGGAGGCGGAGCATGACGCGTTTGCCAGTGTCCCCTGAGTTCAACAAGTTTAATATCGAGGCGAATTCAGTCCAGAGTATCAAGGCGAGCGCGCGGGCCTTTGTTGCGGGGGTGCAGTTGAAGATGTGTCAGGATGCGGTGTGGTCGGCCCCAAAGATTATGAGCTTGGACAAGATGGCCTCTACCCCCTCAGGGTCGTTGGCGGCGGCGTGAGTGTCGACTTCACAGTTGGAGATCCTCCTGTGCAATGTGTACGCGGTGTCCACGTAGTCAAGCCCCCTTGACACGGTGCATGGTGATGAGTCGATATGACGCACCTGATACATAGCTCAAGCATTACACGGCCATCATGCAAGTCCGCCCCGCGCTCTAGTTTCCAGGCTGGATAAGAGCTCACCCAACGTTTCCCTTCGTCGCGGAGAGACTTATAGGACACGCGTTCGCGGTGATCATAAGAGGTTAATTGATTGAGTAGGTATAGCTGAAAACGGCGCTCCTCGTCGGTGGATGGGACCGTATGACAGTCGAAGGAGACATCATGGATGAATGTGGGTGGGTGCATTTATACGGCCAGGCTGTTGAAGTTGACGTTAGACGAGAGAGACGATGATGAAATAACGGCGAGCAAGAGTGGGAGCCCGTGTACTGTATATAAGGAAGGGATTTTAAGGAAGATAATACTGGTCTCAGTACAAGAAATTACCTCAGTCAGAAGCAGTGATATAATTTCACGTTTGGATGAACACAAGAAAGAGACTATTGGTATGAGCAACAAAGGAGATGGTGACCTAGTATGTACCAGCGAGTCTGACAGGCGAGATGATGGAAGACTCGCAAGTCGAGGTATTTACACTGGATTTGCAGACTGACGCCCTAGGCATGTTCCGACCATTAATTGGTCTCAATTTTACCGTGTTTTTTTTTTTTTTTTTTTTTTTTTTTTTGCGGTGCTAGCTGGGGACAGAGCTTCTCGCCATTCACCACAGGTTTTTTGCAAGGTCTTTGGTTTTCACCATAGGCGGACGCCGGAGGAAATGCTTCATGCACACACCCGTGAGGTGTAGTGTGGGACTCGGCATTCGTCACTCGGCCCATGGCGCTTCTAGTCCGGGCCGGCACGTACATAGGGACGAGCTTACCCACTTAAAACCCCCGTTCTTTGTACCCAGTCGTCTGAAGGTCTTCCTCATCTTGTAGTGTTCCTCTCCACGTGTCTCGCACTTTCAGCCTGTCGGTAGGCCTTTTTTCCATAGATTCGTTTGGACGTCATTTGGTCCATTTGTAGCCGTTGGTTTATGGCGTGATACCACTTCCGGTGATTTCAGCCTTCGTGTGCCCCGGCTCCGGCCGCGTTCCTGTCGTCTATCACGCGTTTCGCACCGCAGCTTCCAGATGAGGTGGGTGGACTCGGTGAGGACGATCTCGCGAGAGCCTGTCAGCCCCGTTGCTTGGGTGACTCTACGAGGCTGCAGAGGGAGATCGCCGGCGCTCCCAGAGCGATTCCAAGCGTTGCCTGGTAAGCCGCACACCCTTTTTCTGTAGGATCACGAAGGCCAGGCCCCACACTTCTTCGCTGCCCTGCTGTGCATTCGACCAGTATGTGATCTATCGACTCAACGCTCCCACACAGTATGGCATATCGCTCTTTCCTCCATATTGGGGATGTTCATCCAGAAGGTGCCTACTCGCAGGCCCCATGGAGCGCTTTCCACCAGAAGTCCCTCATCTCCGTGCCGTGTCCTTTCCTCGATCGCCTTCCATAGCGCCGCAGGTGCAAGTTTGCTGGCCCACCGCTGCTTCCAGCGAGGCTAGCACTTGGCCCATCATGAGGTCCGTCGCCCTGCGTTCTTTTTCCTGCGCGTTCGTCCAGGATGGCCTTGTATGCCAGTCTTTGGGTGAGTGTGCGTCATTCGCAGACCCGGGACTAGGAACTTTGGGGGGGGCTGGTATTAGCTCCATGTCTGCTCCGTCATCCGTGGCTCGATTTTCGCTAGTTCGTCCGCCCCGTCATTTTCCAGCGTCTCCGCTGTGTCCCTTAACCCACTGGAATTCGTGACGGCCGATCTCCTTCTTAGCCAGGCCACCGCCTCTTGTAAGAGGTCCTTGTTTGCCACTCCTAGCCACCCCGTTTTCCCATGCTGGCAGGTCTGCCGTCAATCCGCGATCGTGGTTTTTGAGTCACTCTTGATATGCAGCGGCGCGAACGGCGGGGTCTTTGCCGCTGCGATTACTACGGCATAAAACTTCGCCGGTTTGGTTTGCATTGCATGGTGCCAGGCACCTTCGCTGCCACGTTCCAGGGCGTCTTCATGCCCGTACCACAGGCCACTGCCCGCGGCGGCTCCCGTTCCTATGCCCCGGCATGAACCATCAGTGTATACTGTCACTTCCTCTTGCGGGACTTGGACAAGGGGCGTTGGGGCGCCGACCGGCCGCAAGCTTTGGTCCTCCATCAGGTCGGGGACAAATTACTCGCACCGCATTGGCCAGCGGAGCACAGTCAGTGATTGAGGGGTTGAAGGTGATCTGCCCTCCTGCCTTTACATCAGGAAAAACACTTTTTCTATCGAGCTCCTGCAGATGCTCTCGAGCCCTCCGAGTGCTCGCGAGTGCCTGCATAGCCGCGCGAGCACTCGATAGAGCCAGCGAGCCACCCGAGGAAGACCGGAAATGGGAAGAGAGCCCAATCACTCCTTACGTCATCCTCAACCGCGTTCCGAGGACGACGAACAGGCACCATCCATTCACCAATGGTTTCTCCCTCCAAACACCTCATTTCCACCTTCTCCAGTTGACCCAGGATTGCTCTCGAACACGGTCAAGTCCTTATCTGCCGGCCCTAAACCTGGCACGTGGTCCCATCAATTTGCCAGCGCAACATCGGCGCCGGCCTCTCCTTCCCCCTTCATTCATCTTGCTTCCCTCCCTCGTATCTTCCTGCGGCCCTCCCTGCATGCAATGCCATCTAGCTCCCGTATCTCGTCTCAGACTGGCTGTTCAAAGATCTCCTGGCGCATGTGTTTCTCTCTTGAAGGCCTCAGGATCCTCGGAGCTGCGGGTAGTTCATTCTTGGGCCATGCGTGACGCTCTCTGGCTGGTCAAATGGTAAGCTCTCCTTTTATTCCTTGTATCGTCCATCTCCTCCTGGTCTCTGCCTTCATTGAACTAAGTACGTTGGGATGCTGGCCCCATGAGCCAGCTACTGGCTCATCGGCTCATCCGACACCTGTCTCAGCTGCATCGAGGCTGTGAGGCTTTGGCGGATCCCCTGCTCTCCGGTATCCTTGATGTTGACTTCGTGGTCTTGGTTATGCTTGGTAAGTGCTTCGAGTTCCATGGTTGTGAATAGAGCGCGCGTGTCAGCGCCGGCGCGACTTTACTCTTGATGTGAGTTGTTTTCTGTTCAAGGCCGGTGGGTTAGATTGTCGGACTGTTCAGACTTACTCAGGTCCTAAGGTGCGTCTCTTGGTGCTTTTGTATGCGAAGTTGAGCAGTCCTTTTGACACCGGAGAGGTGCGCACTGGAATTGGAATGCATGTAGTATAGTGATCTCGCGTAAGAGCTCCCGCCATGTATGTAGTTAAATGTAGTACCATTTTGTATGTGAAATAGTCTGGTTCAACAATATATGTGCTTTTGCGTACATTTTTGTGTGTCCCCGTCCGAAATTCGATCCATGCAAGGGAACATCTATCTGTGCTATCACGTCTCGCGGATGTCTATCGAGCGCTCGATAGCCGCTAGGGGGTGCTATCGACTCCTAGCTAAAAGGGGACCTTACTCTCCGCCTATCGCTACTCTCTAGGCCCGATAGTACTACCGAGTGAAGTTGTTTTTTCCTGATGTAGTGCTGCCTCGTTCTGCAGCTTCTTTGACCACGTGAGGGTTAGTCCGTCGGAGTATCGGTGATCTTCTGGCTGCCACATGGGTACCAGTTTGTCAAGGGCTTTTCGTGCTGCCAGGGCGCATCGTGCTGGGTTTTCACATCCTCGCAGTCGCCTGTCCTCGTCACAGCACAGACAGGGGCATCTCGGGGAGTTCGAGTGCGCGGGGTCTCTGGTGCGTTTTGCTACTTTTAGCGTGTCACCCACTGTCATGACGTTGTGATGGGATCGCAGGCAGCTTGAGGTTTGGAGTTGGCGACATGCCTTCCGATTTCCTTCTCTGGATGGTACCAGATGGGGAGAGCTTCCTTGAGCTGTTCTGAGGGTTCATCGTGCAGATCCGTGCCTTGTATTTCTTGGCTACTTTAATCACCTTTTCAGGTCTTCGGCAGTCCCGCGCTTTTCGCGTGTGCGACGTCCCAGTTCTGTATGGAGCAGTTGACTTTGGCATTCTCAGCCACTGTTTTTGCGGATGCCGCCGTTGCCCGCGCCAGTAAGTGCGTCACCGACGGCTGCCAGCGGGGGGCGCGTTGGGGGAGAGATCAAGGTATTCCTTTTTGCCCACATGAGTTCGATCGCCCTCGTTTCTGCTTACCGACGTTCAGCAGCAGGTTAGGCGCCTTCGGCTACTGCGACCATACAGTTACATCCTTGCAATCATTGGGTGCGTGTCCCCTTCCAGACAAAGTTTATGGCTATTTTCACGAATTTCGTCTTCCACTCTTTCGGCATGCCCTGCGCTTTGGTCAGAATTGCGTTCGTCCCCCCACCTCCGATTCCAACAATTAGTTTTCGGCCGTACATCGTGGGGTTGCGCTTGCTCCACCTGTCCAGGTTTTTCTCTTATGGTTGTATTACTGGCATCCAGGGCGCGCTTCGCGTCGATGTCATTCCGATCCATGCCCCCAGGATTCGGACCGCCTCTCCGTTTTTTGCCGATGCGCACGTGGTTTCGGGAGGGGGGACCGGTTTCCGTCAAGCTTTCGGGTGTTGGCCAGATTTGGCGGTGTGCTGCTGTTCACGATGGGGGATGATTTCTGTTTTTTCTCTGTTGAACTTGGCCGTGGAGCCACGGCACCATGTCGCAGGATGCCCAGCATTCTTCGTCAGTCTCTCTTTCCGCGCTCAGGTATAGCTGTGGTGTCGTAGCGAAAAGGGTCGTGATGATACGTTCCGCGAGGCCTGGGACCGTCGATCCCCTCAGTGTCGACTTGCGCAGGGCGCACAGCCAGTGGCTCAATTGCGGGTCAACAGCAGGCCAGGAACAATGGGTCCCTGGCGCACTCCCGCGTTAATCCTGTAGGGCTGGCTTGCCACGCCATTTAGGATTACTACACTCA